>CAUYLG010015210.1:117500-164552 GCA_963573385.1 Cacajao melanocephalus | reverse complement strand
ACTCATTCACCATAACTGGGTCACATGTTCAGCCCTACAGCAGTCACCAAGAAAGGAGAATGGGATTCTCAAATCTGGCTTGGGCCCATCATGACTCATTCACTAGAGGGGCATTTCACTATACTCAGCTATGCAAAGATGACATGTACCACAGTCGCAAAGTGGAGACAAACCTCCTCGATTCCAGCTCAATCTTCAGAAGAACTGTGAACAAAATCACCTTCATGGAAAAGATGTATCATTAAAGAGAACATTCTGGGTCAGGGCACGATGGTTCACGCCTGTCATCCCAGCACTTTGGAAAGTCAAGGCGGGAGGATCACCTGAAATCAGGAGTTGGAGACCAGCCTGGCCAACATGGTGAAACCCTATCTCTACTAAAAATACAAAAATTAGTCAAGCATGGTGCCGTGTGCCTGTAATCCCAGCTACTCAGGAGGCGGAGGTTGTAGTGAGCCAAGATCATGCTAGTGCCCTCCAGGCTGGGTGACAGAGCAAGACTCAGTCCCAAAAAATAAAAATAAAGAGAACATTCTGACATTTCCTGATGTTTGTCAAGTCATTTTTCTTTAAAATTACCTTAACTAGATTTGTACATTATCTGAATAGCTAAGACTTATTCTATTGGAAAAGGATGACAGCCCACTTTATCTCTGGCTAATATTTTTTAAAAGCTCTGTAATCACCTGCAGTTATTCCACTTCTTCAAACCTGTATGACCTTCTGTTTATTTATGCAGAGAGGAGTTGTCTTGCACGGAGCATACACAGAGCCTAGAGACTCCTGTAGTCACCACGGAAATGCCATCATTGGCCCACATCTTTGCTTGAGAGAGCCTCTGGCCACGAGATGCAGAGTAATATCATGATTTGATCATGAGTGGGCATACTTACCTTTTAAGAAAATTTTTATATATATTTATAAGAAAGGAAATAAAGTACTAACTGCTGTGGAAGAAAACTTCTGTATCAACGTATTTGCCAGGCTGCTTCTAGAAACAGAGTAATTGCTAAAGCCTTTTTCTTTTAAAAAAAGATTTTCATTTTTTGTAAACAAATTTAGAGAGATACCTCACTGATTAAGGGGAATCCCTTATGCTGAGAAATTTGAAATTTTCATAAAAGTACAATACATGAGAGTCAATAGATTGTGACAGAGTGGGAAAATGCAAGGAACTTTATCCAATTGTTCTATAATTATTTATTGAGCACCTACTGTATGCCTGCTAGTGAACTCAGTCTTGTAGGGAATATGGAGAGGAGTAAGACTTAGTACTTAATACCTTCTCTGAAATGGTTTCATCTTACAAAGGCCAGCATAAATAAGTGTTGCAGGCCAGAAGAGGACCAAGCATATGTGAGATCCCATGTGGTATCTCAAGGGGTAGACACTACTCAGCTCCCATAACAATTTCCATCTGGGAATGCTATCCCGACAAAGTTAGATCATTTCATTTTAGAAGAATAATTGGGCATCTAAAATTTAATGTAATCTCTTTCTACTTTTCAATGTTAAGTGCTTTATTTAAATAAAATAAAAACTATGAAGGAAAACTAAAACATACCATAAGTTTGCTGTTTTTTCTGAATGGATTTTTTGTTTTGGCAGCATGAAAACGTGACTCTAATGGCATTCATTTTCTGTCCATTTTGTCTTGTGATGAAATTGATTATGCTTACGTCAGCCAAAAATACCGTTGGGCCTTTAAATCACTTTTTTCTTACTTTTTACAGAGGAGAGTATTTCTAAGTAATTGACCAGCACCTGCCATTATGAGATGGCGGCCTTCACAAGAGATGATGCGAGATGGCCTGAGGGCTGTCAACTCATTTCAACGTGGTTTCAGCCACCATTTGAGACTTGCTTTACTCTGTCTCACATGGGAGTGAGTCCAGGGGTTGAAACCTGATGGCAAAGGGGGAGAATGAGGGAGGAGGAGACAAAACTAGAGAGAGAGAGGGAAAGTAGTATTCCCGGAGGGCTGGGAATGTGTAAAAGACTGAAAGTAATTATTCTTAGATATTTATTGAGCATCTATTTGCAACAATCTTTGTTTTAGTTGTAGGGTATTTGGGTGCTTGGGAACAAAGTCCCTGTGGTCTTCAAACTTACATTCTAGCAGGGGTGTGGAACAGACATGAATAAGTAAACAAATAGGGTCATTTGAATGGCAATACAAGTGCTAATGAATGTAATAAGACACGGTGGTGGGATATGACTGGGAGCTACACATTCATGGGCGTGGTCAGGGAGGCCTCTCTGAGAAGAAGAAATTTGAGCCAAAACCTAAACAGTGACAAGACGCTAGCTATGCAGAGGTGTAGAGGGAGGAACAGAGGGCTAAATACTGGAGTTATTACACACTGGGGCAGTTAGTCACATTTTCAGTTATTTTTCTAGTCTGTTGAACAAAGGGAAAATGTAACAATTTGTTGTTTATAGGTCTTTCCATTAGCAAAATCTTTCTGACAATTGCAAGGCTGTCTCTTCAACAAACAGCAGACCCCAAACCCAGAACCATCGGCAAGCAGTAACAGCTGGCTAGCATTCACAATATTATTTTATTTGTTCTTTATTTTCATACTTTCTTTTTGATTTTCCACTTGCCATTGTGATATCAAAATTCCTTTTTGAATAAATTTAGTTAACTGAAAAGAATGAATCAAATATAAAGACAAATATTAATTAAACCACAGCATAGGACTTTCCAGAATTAAGACACCAGAGTGTTTTTCTTTCCCTTTTCCTTCTTGGGAATCACTTCCAAATGTAAAGAAGAATGAGAAACCAAAATGCAGTCTTCATCGCTGCTGAAACTGGAAGCCATCTGTGGAGCTTAACCAATAATATATTAAAATGGAAAACTGGTAGAGAAGAGGTGGCCAAGTTAGCAGAGTCAGGGTGATAAGCTGCAAACAAAATAAAAAGAATAAAAATAAAAAATAGGTAGAATAACTGAAAGCCTAGGTACATGTACACTAAGATGGCCTGGAGCATTTTGCTTTGTCCAGAATGCATCATCAGGCTTCTAACCCATAAATCAGAGGTGGAGGACTTGAGAATTCCTCTCTGGAGAAACTGGAACCAGAGAAAATATGCAGGAACACACTAAAAGGCTGGTTTGCCACCTAATTACCCACCAGTCAACAAGCTTTCTCACATACATGGAACCCCTGGTCAATTATTATTTTTTAATGTTATATTTATTTATTTATTTATTTATTTATTTATTTTGAGGTGGAGTCTCACTCTGTCTCCCCCGCTGGAGTTCACTGGCGTGATCCTGGCTCACTGCAACCTCTGCCTCCCAGGTTTTCCTGTCTCAGCCTTCGAGTAGCGGGGATTACAGGCACCTGCCACCATGCCTAGCTAATTTTTGTATTTTTAGTAGAGATGGGGTTTGACCATGTTGGCTAGGCTGTTCTTGAACTCCTGACTTCAGGTGATTCACTCACCTCGACCTCCCAAAGTGCTGGGATTACACCCATGAGCCACCATGCCCGGCCTAAATGTTGCATTCTTAAATAAAATGTTGCATTCTTAAACAAAAACTGACTGCAAATGATTCACATGTATTAAAAGAAAATCCTCAACAAGAAAGACAGAGATTAAACAAGAAATCAGAAGTAAAGAAATTCTGAGGTATCTGAGTTAATGCAAGGGATAGAAGAAAATGTCACAATATTATAATTAATACTTTCAGAGAGGAAAACATGTATTGCATCTATGAAACAAGAACCTGATACCATCGCTTTTAAGGTTCATAAAGAACAAACAATTAAAAGCTCTATAAATTCAAAGTAGAGTTGCAGAAATAACAAATGCAATTTAAGGATTAGAAGGTACAGTCGAATTGATCTCTCAGTTAATGAAATAAAAAGACTGAAAGATGGAAAGAAAATATTTAAAAATTGCAAGCTCTCACAGAGAAGTCTGACTTCTGACTATCGGGCATTCTAGAAAGAAAACAGAGGACACAAAGTAAAAGAGTAAAAATTATCAAGGAAATAACAGTAGAAAAATTTTTAGGACTAAAGAGCAAGAGTTTTCCCATGTAAGATGAAAGAACCCAGTCAGAGTTCAGCACAATGAAATTTAAAAGGCCAACCTTAGGCAAATCAGTGTAGTATTTCAGAACACTGAAGATAAAGTCCCTTAAAACTTTATAAGAGAAAATAAGAAATTATGCCACATGTAAGACTGGAAAGAATGAAATATGATTGTTAGCCAAACTAGGAGAGAGGAAATACAATCTTTAACATACTGAATGAAAATGAGTTTTCAACCTAGAATTCTATATCCAGTCAAACTATCAAGGGTTGGGGTAGAATCTTACAGACAGAAAATTTATCTCCAATGGGCCCCTTCCCAGGAAATGACTAGAGGGTGTAATTCACCAAGGATGTAATTCAAACACAGAAACAAATCTAGTATATGAAAGCCCTTGCAGACAACCAGTACAGATTGGAGCAGGAGGGCAGAAATCTCTAGGAGGAAGGTTGCAGGCAAAAAAACCATCAGATTATCTGATGTGTTGAACACATGGATAATTGAATCAAGAAGCTATTGAAGGAAATAGGAAGAATTTTAAGTAGATATTTTGAAAACTAAGAGCATGGTCACAGTAGCATGGAGTGCAGGCTGGAGGTGTGCACTGGATTCTGCAGGACTGGGGTACGTTGGATTCTGCAGGAGTGGAGTGAATATCAGTTGGTTTGCTTTTGTGTTCATTAAAGGCATCAGATGCCCGCAGCGTAACTGGAAAGTGGGGGATCCTCTATGAGCATGTGTTAAGGTTGTCTTTCCAGTGGCCTGCTGGGTTCCTCTGCATCTTGGGCTCTGCTGTTCAGGCTGGCCCTGGTAGCAGGATGACTGACCGGGACCCTGCAGTATTTATTCCCATGCTCCTGCCTAAGGAATTCTATTCCTCTAGGAAATGTTTTCTAACAGACAAATCCTCAGATGGCACAAGGTCTCATCAAATGTATATATATAATAAACATATTTTCATCAGTTTATCACTTTCTCATTTGTGAAATGTTTCACAACTATTCACTTTTTTTTTTTTTTCAGGCAGGAGAAATTGAACTGGAACCAGCTTCTGTGAGGGGCTTTTATTGCCCCCCATCAAGGAAAAGGGTGTTTCTGGTCCACACAGACTTCACTCCAGACAGCTAGGACTTGACCTTGGAGCAATTTTAGGGAAGGAAATGTCTTCCTTCTTGGTTGCCAGCTTCCCTCTGGGCAAAGGCTGGCAGTTGGATGGAGGTTTTAATTACACTTAAACAATTAAGGGATGACCTAGGCAGAAAAGGATGGAACCAACCCAGAGAAAGATCGATGGCAGTGCCAGGGTTGGGGAGTCACGCTTCTGATTTTGTCAACACCAGACTTGAAGCTTGTCCCAGCTGCAGACAGAGAGACCTCAGATTGAGGCATGCCGATAACCAGGGAATCCTTGTGTGACCTTGAGTGTAACCAAATTCTTCAAGGGTTCCATTTTCTTTAATATATATATAAAAAGGCTTATGCACCCACCCACTAAAGAAAGAACAGCCTCCTGGCAAGAAGTCTGAAGATTCCTTAGGTCAGGGTCTGTCTTCTCTCACTCTGATGTCCCGCACTGCACTGGAGCTCCATCAGCCACGGTGTCCCCACCGCACCTGGCTCAGCACCTTCCTGCCAGCCTCAAAGGGCCATAAACTGTCTGCTGCAAGATGCAGACCCTACTGAAACCTTTCTAATAATGAGGGCAGGGCCACTATTAACACTTGTATACCCTGAAAGTGTATACAACTTCCATGAAGGCCCACTCATCAGAAGTCTAAGGGCTTAAAAGTTTTCCTTGAATTTAGAATTTGTGGACTCCTCATTTAGGCCTGCAACCCACCCTCCTTCCTTCCACCTCCCAGTTCCCTTGCACACTGGGAGGGGCCTCTGGCTGATGGGTGTAGACCTTTACATCAGTCTCTGCCAACACTCCCTACACACAGCCACCTCCTGGCTGCCCTCAGACATAGGGCACAGTTAACCCATGGAAAGCAACCCCTAGAAATGGGCTTGGGGCAATGTGGCCAGGAAATTCCAGGGTCCTGGGTATGGGCTAGAGCAGTGACAGATAAACTATGGCCGATGGACAAACCCAGCCCACCATCTGTTTTTGTATGGCCTGCCAACCTCAGATGGTTTTTACATTGTTAAATGATTGGACATAATCATAGAAGCATAATATTTTGTGACACATAAAAATGATATGAAATTCAACTTTCGGTGTTTGTAAAAAAAGAGTTACTGGAATCCAACTACACACATTCATTTACATAGTAATATATCATCTCTAGCTGCATTTCTCCTACTACAATAGACTGGAGCATTTGTGACAGAGATGGATGGGTTGGCAGAGCCGAAAATACTTACTATCTAGGGGATAGTAAGTATTTACAGAGAAGAAAAATCCAGAAAAAGAGGTTGCTGGCTCAGGTCGACACTGCAATCTCCTTGCCTATGGGAAGGGGCCCCAGGCAAAGAGGGACTCTGGTGGGGTTCTCTAGTACACAGCAGCCAGGACTGGGGCCCCTCTTGCCAGGGTCTGAGGGTACAGAGGTGGTGGAAAGACATCCTATCACAAAGAAGAAAGTGATCATCTTCAATTAGAGTGTAGACATTGTGCTGCAATTGAACGTCTTTCTAGATGTTCATAGGGTAGTCTTTGGCACACAGAAAATTCCTCCCTGGTTGAGTTCCTCCTGGGGTCCTAAATTCCTGCTCCCTCCCCACCTGTCATTCCCCTCCAGAGGACAGGATCTATCTCCTCTCATTCCAAAGGCCTGCGCCATGCTGGAGCGCCACTGGGCATCTGCCATGATGTCTGCATCCCACTCAGCACTTTCTTGCCATCCTCCAAACCGATGTGTCTGTGAGACACAGACCCTACTGAAAGTGTCAGAATAATGGGGGCAGGGCCTCTCCTCCCAGACCGAATTCCAAACCCTC
Organism: Cacajao melanocephalus; assembly: GCA_963573385.1. Taxonomy (NCBI): domain Eukaryota; kingdom Metazoa; phylum Chordata; class Mammalia; order Primates; family Pitheciidae; genus Cacajao; species Cacajao melanocephalus. The sequence continues at coordinate 157,559 of CAUYLG010015210.1, read as the reverse complement.
TCTCAGGTCACCAGTGCCAGCAAGAAACTCCCAAACTCACGTTACTCTATTACACAGAGTCACGGCCTCTCTCTTTTTCTCACTGGCTCCTCACTAGAGCAGTCCAGATATCTTCACTTTCAAAATTAAAAAAGAAAAAACAATAAAATTGTGGTAAATACACATAATATTAAATTTACCATCTTAACCCATTTAAGCGTACCATTTAGCAAGGTACAATCGATAAGTACGTTGATACTGTCCTGCAACTGCCGCCACCATCTACCTCCAGACCCCATTCATCTTCCAAACTGAAATTCTGTCCCCATTAAACAATAACTCCATTCCCTTTCCCTGTCCCCATTCTTGCACTGCTACAAAGAAATACCTGAGGCCGTGTGCAGTGGCTCATGCCTGTAATTCCAGCACTCTGGGAAGCCCAGGCGGGCAGATCACCTGAAGTCAGGAGTTCAAGACCAGCCTGGCCAACATGGTGAAACCTGTCTCTACTAGAAATACAAAAAAAAAAAAAAAAAAAAAAAAAAAAAAAAAAATTAGCCAGGCCTGGTGGTGGGAGGCAGAGGTTGCAGTGAGCCAAAATGGCACTACTGCAATCCAGCCTGGGTGTCAGAGAGAGACTCTTTCTCAAACAAATAAGTTTTTTTTTTTTTTTTTTTTAAAGAAAGAAATATCCAGAACTGGTTAATTTATAAAGAAAAGAGATTTAATTGGTTCATGTTTCTGCAGGCTGTACAAGCATGGCACCAGCACTTATCTGCTTCCACCGAGGCCTCAGGAAGCTCTCGCTCATGGCAGAAGCAAATTGGGAGCAAGCCATCACATGGCGATAGTAGGAGCAAGAGAGAGCGTTGTGGGTGGGGGCTGGGAAGTTGGGTGGAGGTACACACTTAACCAGATCTCGAGAGAACTCACTATCACAAGAACAGCCTCAAGCCATGAGAGATCTGCCCCCATGACCCAAACGCCTCCCACCAGGTCCCACCTCTATCCCTGTGGATTACAGTTCAATATGACATTTGGCAGGAACAGACATTCAAACTCAATCACACCACCTCCTGGCAGCCGCCATTCCACTTTCTGTCGATGAATTTGATCACTCTATATTTCTCATGTAAGTGGAATCATACAATATTTCTTTTTGTGACTGGCTGATTTCACTTAGCTTCACATCAAGTTTCATTTATGTTGTAGCATGCATGGGAATTTCCTTCATTTTCAAGGCAGAGTAGTATCCCACTATGTGTCCGTACCACATTTTGTCCTTTCATCCATTGAGAATCACAGGGTGGCTTCCGCCTCTTGACTGTTGTGAACCATACTGCTATGAACATGGGCGTATAAATATCCCTTTAGGACTCTGCTTTCAGTTCTTTGGGGTACATATCTGGAAGTGGAATTGCTGGATCGCATGCTAATTCTATTTTAATTTTTTTTTTAAGGAAACACCATACAGTTTTTCATAGGGACCTCACTATCAGATATTCCAACAGTAGGCAGTCTTACTTTTTACAACCAAAAAGGCTCGTCACACTGTTTGCCCGGCAAAAGTGTCACCCATCTTAAAAAAGAAAAAAAAATCCAATCTTTTTAAAACAGTGGTTTTTGACAGTGGTTACACATGAGAATCATCTAGGAGCTTTCTAAAAAAATACCAGTGTACGTTGGTGTTGTGGGGGAGTACCTCAGGCCAATGAAACTGGAATCCCTGGGAGTGGAGTCGGGGACAGGTATTCTTTTCATTCTCCCCATCATTCCCCAAAGCACAGAGTCAAGAGCCCTGCCCTTGAACAACCAGCTTGCCCTGCAGCCAGCTTTTAAAATAACTTGTCTTTTCTCTTGTGGAGCAAGAGGACCTTTCTAAGCATCCAGCTCCAGGAAGCAATAGACATGTCCCTGCACTCTTGTGGGGTGTTGGGCATGGAGGTGGTGACACATGGCTTCCTGGTGTGATAGCGGGTGTGTCAGAGACAGACGCCATCTGGAGTAGAGGGGAGGGGGGCTGAGATTGAGCTGGCCACACCCGGTCCCTTCAACACCTACTCCCATCCAGGGACACTTCTAAGACTTCTCTGTCCCAGTCTTCCCAAATCTCTTTTTCTGGGGGGAACACTCCCCCTGACCCCAACACACAAATTAAGCCTTTTAGGGTGATGTCATCTTCTTCATCCCCAACTAAGACCAAATTCTGAATCTTCTTTGCTCAAGTAATATTAATACAAGCTCTCGAGTCACAGTCAAGAGACTGAAAAGAATTATTTTTACATTTTTCCTTGTGAATCCAAATAGCCATTTTATTCTGCAGTGGTAATTTCAGGAACACTGTGCAGCTTGGATGTCTTCCTAGAGAGGTACAGATGCCAAGAGAGATTCTGAAACATTGCTTTGGTGAAATAGATTATGGCAAGGCCACCGTATGTGCTTAAATGATCTAGAATGATGAACACCGCACAGAGTTTTTTGCTTTTCCAAGAGTGGCCCTTGTAGGTTTAATCGTAAAGTATAATTACTTCAAGACATCATAATTTGTTGTGTACAATATAAATCAGTGGAACTCCATGGAATCATGTTTTTAATGTAGACCCCAAATAAAACGTTCTTTTATGACATAGCAGATGTTTCTTAATTCACTAGCGCCATGCATTGGGGTATTAAGATTATTCCTTGGCATTTTATTATGAATAACATACTTGCTCCATCATTAAGTGGGCCATTAAAGACATAAACAAGCTTTTATGCCCTGGTTTTCAACAGCTGCTGGTGGTCTACCAAGTGATAATCCAGCTTTCAGCAAATATTCTTCAGCTCCAAGAAATAAATACATTTAATAGGGCAACCTTGGGTCAATCGGTCCACAGCTCCTTGGATCCTGGCTTTGGGAAATTCTTTACCCAGGAAAATGGACTGAAGGGGTGTGGTTTGGGTGAGCTGTTTTTTAAGAGTCCATTTTCTTGAGAATGTTTGTGTGTGTGATTCTTTAAAATGAGAATTAAAACAAATAAAAAGGAAGAGAAAGGCCAGAAAAAAGACTACGCCTTGGAGAACGTGCCGAGGCTCTGAATTCTCACAAATCCTGGCACCCGTGCTTTAGAGGAATCAGCTGAGTTGATTTTATGCCACAAACAAAGGGAGGGAAGGACAGTGTAGGTCACAGGCCCACATTCGGTCACTGGCTCAAATCTGAGCGGATGTGACCCCTCTGTGACAATGTTCCCAAGGTGTACAGGGAGGAGCCTCATGCCTTATAACTAGGATGGGAGCCAGATAAGCTTTCCCTCTTTGCCACCTTGGACTTCCTAAGGATAACAACTCCAGGCTGCCGAGAAGCAGAGCTGGGGAGAGTGCTGAGATAGGAAATGCCGAGGCCTGTATTATCATTGGCTCCCCATTTCCTTGTTTCCTGTGCCAAAGGTAGCCCCAAAGGGTGCTCAACTCTAATGCGCTAATGTACACAACAACATCCTCCTACGAGCAGATGTTAGAAGGAGAAAAAGAAGCCGGTGGGGGTGCTTGGGGGTGGGGGTTGGAGAGGGGAACCCGATGAAAATTTGCATTAAGACTGTGTTGCTCCCACCCCAGGAGACACTTGGGACAACGAAGGAAAAAGGGGGAAGGTGGAACTGACTTTCAAGTCTGGTGAATTCCAAATCTATTACAAAATCTGTCATCAACTGGAGGCTGGAGAAAGAGTTATAACTGATACAGTGAATCAGGTAACAGAGACCCACCTTAACAGAGATGCTTCTTGGGTACCTGCATAAACATGATTACAACACTGTGATTCTAAAGGTTACAGGAGAAAGGACAGTTGGGGGAGATATTAAGCACCTCATCCTAAATGATGAGAGCTGCAACAGAGAATGCAGAAAGGCCTTTTGTGTTTTGTCTCTTTTCAGTAAATAGGGTTAGTAATTTTCTTTTCCTCTTTTTTTCTTTTGGTTGCTGATGAGGGTTTATTTTTCTTCTTGCATTCTATTTCATTTTGTAATTAGATGTACTATTGTTCTGGCCTGGCAAAAAAAAAAAAAAGAGAGAGGGGAGTGGGAGGCAGGAACCACATTGTGAGTGAAGTTGGCAGAAGGAGAATTAGGAGGTCACTTCCCCGTAAGGCACAGTCTCTGAGGTTTGCAGTGTGGCTGGCACATCAGTTCTTCCATGGGTATATCTAAGATATTCCTGTGCCCTGGTGGAACCATGAATGTACTTAGCCTGGTCTTTTCATTTTTTTTTCTACTCACCTGATTGGAAAGTCCAGTTTGATACTACTTTCCCGTTATATTAATTACAACTCTAATAGGATTTTATGGTGTCCTTGATGACATCACTTTGGAAATATCATTCAATTGGGTGGCCTGCTTTCCCCTTGATCATTGTACAAAACAAACACGCAAGGCTTCTGTTCATAGCCACACACTGTTTCTACACACACACACACACACACACACACATTTTTAACCACGTCAGAAAGGAAACAGGGCTGCCAACTTCTCAGCATTCAACATGATTTTGAATTAATATTAGCCTCTTACAAAGAGCTGTAATCAGAAAAAAAAAAAAACTTAGCCTGATTCTCACAGCAAACACATTTCACAGTTGTTTTGGACAAATGCCCTCAGTGAATATGTTTAAAGTCATGTACAACAGGAATATGTTATCACAAGTAACCATGTTTTAATAAACACTTCATCTTTTTGTATTGCTTTCTTTTCATCACAATAATAGAAATATAACACCATATATCACTGTAAAACACATTTCCACATAAATGCTGATAAGCACAAAATATTTTTCATCATTTACATTTTAACCATAATAATATATGGCAGGATTAAAGCTGCATCCATCATGTGTCTAACTAACCTTGCTGTAATGAATTTTTAAATGTAATGGTTTCTGTCGCAAAGTAAAATCGTACATAATGTCTAGTGACACAGTATGCTGGCAGGTGGGTGGGTTTAAAAATGTAAATGCAACTTCATTTTTAATTAGATTTATAAACTTCACCACCTCCCCTCCACCCTCTTCCCAATTATTTAAAGTAAGAAATCCAGAAGCATGGAGATGTGAGGCACTGCCAAACAGCGCACTCCTCGAGTTATTTAAAATCACTTGCTTGCTGGAAATTTGGTCAAATCTGTGTGTGCGTGTGTGTGTGTGTTTAAGAGTGAGGCACCCAATTGAAACAAAAGCTTATGAAAATCACAGCAAGGAAAGATTTCTAGGGCGTCTGGAGGGGCTTCACTACCTGGGGCATACTCTTTATGACAGTCCTCCGGATCACGTTTGGGGTTGGGGGGGCACCAGGGATGTGAGCTGGAGGGATCTAGGTCAAGGACAAATGCATTCCTCTCTCTGCTTGAAATAACAAATAAGCCGACTCAACAGAGAAGAATCATTAAAAATAATTTGCACAAGCTTTCGGTTGTGTGAGCTCTTTTTTTGATACAATATTTCCTTCCATGATTATCACTACGGACATGTCCCAGCCATATGGAAGTGAGCTGGGCTGGGAGCTTCCACAATACCTGAGTGGTTAATTAAGAGCCGTTGCCTGGCCACAAGAAGCAGGTTTGAAATCCCTCTTCAGTCTCCGACAATGAGTAGCTTTTTTAGCAGCAGAAGTCACCAGGGACAGCCAGAAGCGAGGGTAATTATTTGAGATAACATACAGCTGAAGAGAGTGTGTGTGAGTGCAGAGAGGGGCGGGGGATCTGGGGGGAGCAGTGTGCAGTTGAAAGAAGGGCAACAGTAGAGAAAAGTCTATAATAAAAAGGTCAACATCTCCTATTTTTCTGTACAGTGTCGACAGTCTGTAATGCCTTTTTAGCATGAATGACAACGGATTCTGTCTTTTTTTTTTTTTTTAAAAAAAAGGGGAATATCTTATTTTGTATTCAAACTTTGCAATGGTGAGTTCAGGCCTGCCAGCTCCTTGTGAATAAGCTATTCTCACTTTATCAGGGTTTGCTGAACTGACTTTGATTGCATTGTTGCAAAATAGCAGTAATTTTTCCATTAACCCATACAAACCCTCAGCGAGCAGGAGAACAAAGAAATATCAGAGGGATGAAAGCCATGGAGTGCCGGGAGGGAAGCCAGGAGTTTCCTAAATGGCTCTAAATGCAGCTGCACACACCAGCTTCGCAACCTGGTGGGGGCTCATTGGGGATGCCATTTTAGGTTCTCTTTGGAGTCCCTTGGGGTTTGAGTCCCATTGAGCACCTTTTATCCTCTCTGCCAAATTCTATTGTTTCTTCTGTGTTAGAAGGTAAAGAAGGATCCTGGGAAGCAAGGGGCTGGGTTTCCCTCCCTTCAGAGGGATCATAGTTGTATCCTGTGTCATACCCGTGCCAGGGACCTCAGTCTTCATCTAGAACCCAACTCAGGAATGCCCAAAGCCCTTTCAGAATCCAGGCTTATATTTGAACACAGAGGGGCCTTCCTCTTCTCCAGAGCAGAGGCCAGCAGGCAAGGGTGAGAGGCAGTTCTTTCGGCCCCTGGAACTGAGCAAAGAACTCCCAAACTCTCCTATCTGACATTCTGGCAGGTTCAGAATTACCCCCACAGGCTCTTGGGGCAGATGTGTTGCTAGATTTCTGGTTTCAAGGTAGCAACGGGAGACTGATGTTTTGCATAAATAGAGCCGCACTCGTACCTATTGTTTTAATGATAGGAGGAAATTGAGGGCAAGCTGGGTCTTCCATTCTCTCCTCTATTACCATGGAGTGCCTTTGGGAGCCTCAGAAAGGGCTGGGATGCTACGTTTCTGCAGAAAAATCCCAAAGCCAACATACTGATGGTTACGTTGTTCAAATCAAAGTCTGCCTTTTAAAAAAATGTTGAAATGTCGAGAAGTGAAGCTCATTTTTTGGTACGAGGCCGTCTGCCGTGGGACTGGGCAAAGAGCTGAGGTCTACAACAGCTTTTGATCTCCCAGTCCCACAAACGACCCCGCTCACACCATGGCGGTTTCACCCGGAATCCCCATCTCAGCTTTGTTTAGGAACTGCCCAATATGTTAATTATCTCCTTTACCTCCGCGGCAGGGTACTGTCAAACTGTACACCAGTCTTTAGAAAATAAAAGCAGAGACGGTGCGCCCGCTGTACCCTGCTCCCTAATATCCAGTCCCTGACAATGCCTGAGCTGTCAGATGAGAGGCAGCGTCACCAGAATAAAGGTGGGCAGATGTGTGGTAATGAGACAGAAGTGTGCAGATGCTAATAGAACTCCTCGCCAGAACAGGCCTGCCTTAGTTAGACGGGGCAGGCGGCAGCTGCAGACTGTCAAGAAACTCGGATGCTACTTTCTCTTGATTCTCATTTAAGAGCTGCTTGTGCACTGCGCCTGTCAGTGAACTTTTCCCTCTCAGGAGCTCCAACCCCTAGGTGATCAGTCACATTTCGACATAACTAGATGTCAAAAGAAGTTTAAGTTGTATGACGAACTGTGATGCAGTCACTGCCAGCCTCTGGCCTCCAAGGCGGCTTCTTAATGATCCTCCTGGCAACTCTGGCGCCTTTTCCTGTGTTTTGTTTTCTTATTGAAATACTAGCTAAGTCTTTGTCAATATCCATGTCAGCAACTGTGAGCTCCAGACAATATTATCCCAAGTATAATTTAATTTTCAATGCAGAATTCAGACCCAAGCTGGCCGGGTAGCAGGAGGTGTGTGTTAAGCAAACAGAAGCTTCCTTCAAACAGCTCGTATTAGTATCATTCATTAAAATGAAGTCGTTAGGGGATGTCTTGTCAGCCCCATTTGGGACATTGACCATCACAGAGGGAAACTAAGCGAGGGTGTCACTGTGAGCTGTTCCCCAATCCTGGGTATGAGAGTGAAGCTAAGAATGAAAGATTGGACCCACGAGAAAGTGGTTCCAGCCTGCAAAAATCAGGAAACAGAAATAACCTGAGAATTGTCATCTCACATTCCAGTAAGACCTCCTAACTCGAGTCTGAACTTTATGAGGTCCGTACTGGCCCCTGGGAGCCCTGGGGTCCCTCAGACGGTACACTTTGGTGATGGGCTGAAGGGACATTTACCAGAGGGGTTCTGGGGGCACTCAGGCATGAGTGAGACAAGCCATTATGGATGCAGTGAAACCCACTAGCTCTCACCCTTCTTTGTGAGGCAGGCATTTCTTGGAGCATTTAATTGGGTCGGGTCAGTTTGTTCTCTAAATATTTTCATCTTCTCCAGCCACTGTTTACATTTCCATTGGGAAAATAAATACTGCATGTCGCTTCTGCCTGCTATATTTTCTTAGAGATTTTAATCCCAATTCCTCATGAAAGGTTTACACACACACACACACACACACAAGCACACACACACATACACACACTCCAACCCTGGTGTGAAGGCACCGCAGTTCATAAAATGCTTTCTTTCTTCTCTTCAGAGGCTGAAGGGATGTGCTAGGGAAACCTAATGCCGCGTTGACATAATGAAGCATTCGGAGAAATCTCACGTTTGACAGTTCTCAATCAGAGAACCAGCCAGTCTCATCCAGAATGTTCTAAGCCACCAACACTGCCTTTTTCATCTCTCCTCACACCCCCCCATCCCACACCTGCTGCCTCCCCCCAGTGTGGTTCTTCCACAGCATCTCACAGAGTGGCTGGTATGCAGCCACAGGCTCTCACATGAAACGGGGCTTCTCCCCTAGATCTGCTATTTAGTAGCCTGAAGCTCATTAGTGCTTTGCTCCTTTACCCTGGAGTTTTAAATTTTTAAGCAGCTAGGATTCCTCTAAGAGGTCTTAACCTTATAATTTGTAATAACTTAGAGATCACGTATCTAAAGTGTGGGTTATTAAAAAAATGCTCCTTTTCCTTTGCCAGTCATTGATTTGCTTCCTCTTGCAGTCAGAGATGGAAAATGCTCATTTATTTCTCCGTAGTAAAACACAAGCAATTATGAGATATTTCTTAACATAGATTGATCTTGCTTTAAATGAAAGCCCAAGCTGTCAGAAGCAACTGTAGGGGCAACAGAGATGAAAAGAGGTGAGGAAGAGAAGGACCAGTGAGTCCAAGTCCACTGAATGGGATAAGACCAATGCCAGAATATCTGTGAACTTGAACCTTAGCCTCTCACCAAAATGTGTATAAGTACATGCTGATTTCTGCCTGTGCCGGGCTCTGGACTAAGCAAGGTGGCCTGGTGGAAGGCATATCACAGTTTGAATTTGGACCTGTGAGCTGTTTAATCCTGGTTAAGTTCCTTAACCTCTCTGGGCGTCAGACTTTTCTCTCTATTAAATAATAATAAAATGTGCTTCCTAAATTTGATATGAATGTGAAAGGAGATACTATAAGTCGATGGTCCAGTGTCATGCTGGAGGTCTTATAGCTAACAACAGAGTGCATACATTTTCACTTGGCCCTGGACCCCAAGAACCTTACCTCCTAAAGTGGGGGAAAAGGGACCCACAAAAATGGGGCTCATTATAATGTGCAAGGAACCGACGTAACAAGGCAGGTTTCCATTTACTTTTGCTGCTTAGAACGGGGCTGGGCTCCTGCTACACTGACTAAACTTTGTCTAAAAATTATCTAAGGACCACCTAATGTGTGTCGATGACGCACATGTCAGATGTGTCAGCCTCTCCCAGTAATGACTCTCTGACATAAACAGTAAGGAAGAAGTATTACAATTACCGAGGGGTGCCAAAGCCAGGCATGCATTTTCATGAGAGGCCTTGGTGAACAGCGGCATGGCTCTGCCATCAGCTTCCCCTGCCTGCACAGCCGGCCAGAGAAAGCTTCTGTCCCTGCAAAGACAATTAAAATGGGTTAAATGAATTAAAAGGCCCCTTCCCCGTTAAAGTACAGTCAGAGGTTAGAAACAGTAGTATTTGGATTTATGGAAACGCCACAGCTGCCAAACCTTAGGAATTGTGGGTCACGGGGGAGTCATTTCAATGGTAACCTCAACAGCTTATGGAATTGAAGGCAATATGCATAATTTTACATTTCTCGGAGGCAGTTTTCATTCCTTTGTTTATTTTGGCTTCTTAAGTCAAGAGAAAAATATTTTCACCTAGAGTCAGATTGAGATAGATAGATAGATAAATAGAGAGAGAGAGAGAGACAGAGAGAAAGCAACATTCTTGGTTTTATTAAAACAATGCTACAATTGAAGAAGGACTTTTCCATTTTGAGACAATGGGAATACCAGGCCTGGACACAGGGTAGCAGAGGGGAGGAAGTAAGGTGGCTTGAAGCCCCATATCACCAATCACTGGTTATGAATCACTTGCAAGGGACGTAACCACACTGTGCCTCAGTTTCTTCATTAGTAAAATGGGGTCAATCATTTCAACCTTACAGCGTGGTTATGATAGCTGAGATAAGGTCCACACGAGTCTTAGCCAGGTGTCTGCTGCAGTCAGAATTCTGCATGTCAGCTTTTATTATTATTGATGTTATCGTTACCACCCTTGACTCAGGAGGACAGGAAGTGAAACCATGAAGTTATGGAGGAACAAGGGCCTCTGGGACCTCTCTCCAAACTTTCCCGAGCACTAGATGTTGACAAGCCATGAGGGCCCCAGGAGGCTGACTGTTAAAGGCCTCGCTGCCATTGTCCCAAAAGTCCCTATCCCCTGCACGACCAGATCTGATCTCCCTGACCCTTTGGCTGATTCCGTCAATTTCATAAGAAATTCTATAGAGGCTTCTGACCGCGGGGGTGTAAGAATGCAGCCTCCCCCGTCCTCCTCCCGCCCCTGAGTTGAGTGTGTGTACTCTCTCGCCCATTACAGGCACAAACTCCATCAGAAAGCACTTGTCTACACCCTCTTTATTCACTTTCAAAGGGTTAAACAGCCTATTTACTGGGCTGTCAACAATCCGAGGCCCAAATCGTGAAGAAAGCCCCGTCCAGTTTTGTGTGGCAAGAAGCCTTGTCTTTCCTGGCCTGTTCTTGTTACTGTCATGTAATATCCATGACAATCGTGTTGGGCTTTTTTGAGGGGCTCTGTGGGGCTCAATCTGAGGGGCCACTTTAAGCCAGGAAAGGCCTTTATTTATGTGGATTTGAAAGAGCCTGGAGACGGTCCCTTCCCCTCAGAACCCTCTTCAGCAGGTCACTGCTGTTTCAAAAGGATTTAAATGCGGAGGCAGCGATCAGTACTTCCATCACGTTCTAATAGACTGACATGAGCGTTTGTGTCTGAAAGACAGGGGAAAAACTGATGCAGATTTTCCCTAAATTGGACTGACGCACAATGCAGGCAGAGCGATTGAGTGCCGAGGTAACCCCTCATACCCTTTTTTACACTTCTAACCAGCGCCGCACAAAGAGAGAGCCGTGGGAAGCTGCCCAGGAGCCGGCCGGGCCATTTCCATGAGCCATATGGAAATTCTGTTTTGTGTACAGAGAAAGTGTCTGATAACAGTGACCTTAACTGCCATATGTGGGCAGTGAATAGACCAGAAGAAACCACTCAGCAAGCTGACCCTCAACATATGGACTCTCCGCCCAAGGAGATTTTCATTGCCATCTCGTTGGCAACCCGGGGGATTTCATTAGATTTGTTAATGAATTGCTCTATTGACTTATATCTGAGCTTGCCTCATTAGAGGAGAAGAACACAATTTTTTATCTATGTTTTCACGAAGGGGACCAGAGCGTTCCTTCCTTTGTGGGGCGGTGGGTAATCTTCCGGGCTGTCATCAGCTTTGAACTAATTTATTGTGTCAGTTAAAGAAGGCCCTTCCGTGCTTGTGGAGGCTCGAGCCCACTCCAAGCCTCTTCAAATCAATGTTTTCCTTGTGCACAGGATGTTTTCTAGGCTCCTGCTTGGTTTACAAATAGCGGAACATGGTGTTGCCCTGGCGTTGTGCGTCTTCAGGGTGCCGGCAGCAAGCTGATTCCGGGAGTCCCTGCAGCATTACCTGTCAGGAAGGGGCTTTTCAAGGCAGCTGTGAGCTTTGGGCAGGGGTTGCCCTTCTGCCTTCCCCACCTACCACCAGTGGCTTGAGCAATGTACCTTTGTCAACAAGCCGAGGGGCTTTGTGTTGGAGCATGGCGGCCTGAAGCGCACACCCCTCTTCCCTGCCAAGTTGAGAATCCCACAAATTCTTCCCATATTTGAGCCTTATTAGTAATGGCTTGATTGTTTGGGCTTCTCAGCGTTGGAAGGCTTGGGTTTTAAAGCCATAAGAGCTATCAATTAGCATATTGTTAGGGGTAAACCAATAAAGAACCCATTATGGCTAATAGTGAACGTGGAATCACGAGGAATTAGCAAAATGAGATTCAATAAAATAGAAACCATAAAGATAAGCTTCCGAAGATTGGATCTGGCTTTTTGAGCTTAAGACTCAAATAAACAAATGAATGATACCCACCAATGTCTCTGATTGCTTCCTCTTTCCCAAGCCTGCTAAGGACAGGAGAACTTTCTGAGTGGAAGCTAGGAAGAAAGCCAGTCGACACTGCAACTCAGAGGCGGTTTATCCCATTGAGGAGGAAGGGAGGGAGAGAGCAGGTAAATCCATAGACTATGCATCTGTTGGGCTCCATACTCCTATAAGACCTCCTGTGATGGGATGTGGCACAAAAGTCCCCAAGCTTGTGCACTGGCCACTCTGACATGTATTCTTGACACATGGAGAACCTCAAAAGTTGGAAAAAGCAAAAAAACCTTTTATCAGTGTCACAGTGAAATTCTGGGGCTCCCATGGGCCCTGCAGCAGCAGCAATGTCAGGGCAGGGATGCAGGGATGCTGCAGATGAGAGTGTGTCTTCTCCAAGGGCTGCTGGGGCTATGGTCACTGTTTATCTTCTACTGAGTCTCAGGGTGGAAATTTAGTTCTCTGGTTTAGCTAAGCCCCCTTCAAGTGCTTCATAGCAGTGTAGAGACATGCTCTGTTGTGCAGAAAGAAAGTTTCGTTAGGAATATTGGTACCCGTGGGAGACTCCAAGAAAGAGGAACTCCCACATTGGGAGAAAAGGGTTCCACATTTGTTCTGGGCAAGACAAATGTCCTTGAAAGAGGGGCTATAAGATCTGAAAATTTCTATATATGAAGATTGAATCCAGGAGGGCTATAAAGAAAGTACTATATGCTATAAGAGGATGAGGAAGAAGGTACCTAGATTCAGCCAAGCACACTGTCTTTATCAAGACAGGATTATTGGTTGATTGCCTTGAGTGCATGCATGCTTGAGGTTGACTCTGGCTTTTATAATTGAAATACCACTTGGCTGGGTATAAAATTCTTCCTCTTCTTCAGAACTCCACAGACACGGTTCCACTGTTTGTTGGTATTGACTATTGTACTAATTCTTTACCATTTTCTTTTTGATTGGCTATATTTCATCATTGAACAGGTTTTGTATTTTTAATTTTCAAAAAGAACAGGGGTGCTATATTTCATAATATGTTTTATGTTTGAAAACATGTTGCTATTGCTTTTATACTTGCATGACAACTTACCTGGGTATACTTTGCTTGGGTCACACATTCTTTTTCTCAAAACTGTAGACATTCCTCAGTCACCTTCTGGCTGCAAACGATCCTCCTTGGAATGACTTCTGTATTGCCAATGCCCTGATGTGGCTCCCCAGGGGCCCGAAGAAATATTTCTTGCCACTTGAAGTCTAAGAATTTGACCAGGAAATATCTCAGTGTCCATCATTCTCTATCAGTATTTCCTAGAATATTGTGTACCTTTGTGACCTACAGATTTAGTTCTTTCTTTGTTGTAAGGAAATTCTATGCTATGATATCTTTGAATATTTTTTGGTTCTATTTATGGGATTCTCTAATTCAGAGTCACTAATTATCTGTACCTTGCATAGGTCCATTGAGCTTTTTTTTCTTTTATTGATACATAATATATACATATGGGGTGCATGTGAATGTTTATTATAAGCATAGACTGTGTGATGATGAAGGTATCATTACAAGGTATCTGGGGTATCCACGACCATGAGCATTTATCATTTCTATGTGTTGGTATCATTTCAAGTCTTCTCTTCCTGTTACTTTAAAATATACAAAATATTGTTGCTAAGTATAGTCACCTGACTCTTCTGTCAACCATTAGAACTTACTTCTAGCTAAGCATGTGTTTGTACTCGTTAATCAACTTCTCTTCATTGCCCACCCACCTTCCCAGTCTCTGGTATCTATTAATCATTCTATTCTCTATGTCCATGAGATAAAGTTGTCTTTTTTTTTTTTTTTACGTTTCTATTCGCTTTAAATTTATGGATGCTCACATGAATTATCACATTATTGTCTCCTACATATCCCCCGACTCTACACACCTCAAATGAAGAAAAGCTCCTTATCTATCTTTGTTCCCTTAGATCCCAGTATATAATAGATGCTCAGTAAGTGACTGTGGCATTATCCTGCACATGACCTTGTTGGTTAGAGTCTAAACTCAATTTTAATAGAAGCCCAGAGCCACTGGAGGTTTTTGATGTAGGTGGCAGTGGTTAACATGACCTGACATGGACACACATCACTCCCAAGTATGGTGGGATGGAGGATAAGGGTGGGGCTCCTGTTGAATGGGTGCAGTACCTGGTGCTGGACAGAGATATGCTGACTTAATAGGAAAAGTAGAGGTGGTGAGTGAACATGAATAGTTTATACTCCCCCTAGAAGAAAAATTCAGACTGGCACTTCTACTGGGAGAGCAGGTGGCTAATGGAAAGAAACATGGCCTTTGATTTCAGGAAAACAATTGGAAAGTTCTGTAGGCTCCTTTTCCCCTTGAGTTTTTTTCTTCTTAGACGTGCAATTTTTAAGTTGATTCCTGGCACCAAACTCCCCCAAAGATTGCCATATTAAATTTTTTGGAAAGATTTTTGTATCCATCAGAGTCTTGGCAGGAAACAGATGGCATATTCAGAGGGCTTGTTTGAAGAGTCTGGTGATGACATGATGTAGTGAGGTGGGGACGGGGCTAAAGCCTCCACCAAGGGATGCAGAGGCACTGGTAGGAAGGTGCTACCACGCCTGAGCCTAAAGGGACGAAGACAGACAGTGATCCTGTGGAGCCTGTTGAGAGTGCTGGCCATTGAAGAGGGGGCTCCGTGGAGGTTCTATGCCCATGGGCAGAGCCCGGCATTCCTTGACTACAGCACTGGGCAGAACACAGGGAGGGTGGAGCGATGTCTCTCCTCCTCCCTGCCTCTGCTTTCCTCTTCATCCCTCCCACAGGCCAAGCCCAACTAGAAGCCAGAGACAAGGAGCCCGAGCGATGCAATCATCCACAGACATCAGCCTCCCACATCCTGAGCTTAGAGGCAAATTGCAGAGTGTGGATCTGCAGGGTCCTGATCTACTCCAAGGAGAAAATCTCCCTCATCATTGAATAAACCAAATAATTAAAAAAACAAACTAAATAAATTCCATTTCTCTCCAATTAGATTTACAAGGATGAAAAAGTTTGAAAACTATATGAGTGAGGGTGTGTAGAGAAAGAGGCACTCTAATACATCGTTGGTGAGAGGGTAACAAAAACAACCTCTAAGAGGGCATATTGACAGCATCTGTCAAAATCACAAGGGCACACACATTTTTACAAAGAAACTCCACTTCCAGGAAGCCATCTTCCAGATATATTCAAACCTGGACACAATGCTATGCACACAAGGCTATTCATTACTGCATTGTGTGTACTGGCAGAACACTAGCACAAATCCAAATACTCATCAGTAGGGGGCTGGTTAAATAAATCATGGTTCGCCCACGCAATGGAATACTACGCAGCCATAAAAGAAGAATGAGGAGACTCTGTAATGATTTCTAGTTAAGTATAAAAGGCAAAGTGTGGTCATTTGGATGAAAAGGTTGGGAGAGGAAATGGAACTATAGCAATACAATCCCTTTTGGACCAAGGATACACACATGAAACTGAAGACATTGATTGGGTCCATCAAGGGGATTGGGTGGCTGGGGAACAGAGTAACAGGGAGATTTCACTGGATGACTTTTGGGTTTTTGCATAATAAAGATATGTTTTACCTACTCAAAACATGAATAAAGTCAATGTGTTAAAAAAAAATCTTATTTAAAAGCTCATACTTGACCATCTTTGAACAGTGAGAAATTTGTATGAAAAACTAGCTGTGTGAAGTGAAGGAGCCTGCGATTCAAAGCTTCCAGACTCCAGAGGGACCTACTGTGCTTGTCTGGAATAAAGCTGCTCCTCAGCTGAGGGTGGACTCCTGCCTAGGACGTGAGGATCTATGAAACAGTGAAATAATGGAAAGGACCAGATTACACTCCTTTCCATTAGAAGCTTTTTGGCTTTGAAGTAGAATAGAAACAACCAATGAATCCCCAGCCTGCCATCTCTCCTAGGATATGTGTCATTGGAGGGGTGGTGTTAAAGGTGGGAAAATCCTCCGGGGGGCTGCTGTTGGGAACTTCCCCTCCTCTGGGTCCTCTTAACACTCACTCATTCGCATCACCAAGTGGTGATCTCTCTTTGTTTTATCCTGCCAGGTCCCATAAGCAACGACTTACATTGCAAGAGCTTCGATCCCTCCCCACCGCTGACCTTCAGGGCTGCAATCTCCTTATCACTGGATAAGAAAGGAAAGATAACACATGTCATCATGGTAGCAAACATGAGAATGCTTGTCTTTCCCCTATTTCATATCCATTCTTATCTCACTCCTCTATCTCCCGCCTTTCCATGCCTGTGTCCTCTTGCTGGAGGCTGTTGCGCAGTTGTTGAAGAGAAGCAGACACATCCTAGGGGCACCGCCAAGTGCGCCATGATGGGCAATATTGAATAACCACTATTGGGGTGCTCACTCCCCTCTGGCCACACTGGCCTTCTTGCTGTTTGTTCTTTGAGCTTACCAATGGGGCATCCTCTGTGATACCTTGGTCCTGCCTGTTCCCTCTGCTTGGCATGATCTTCCCTCGGGAAACAACATGGCACCTTCCTCAGCCTCCTTCAGGCCTCTGCTTACATGTCATCCCCTTCCCCAACTAACCTAAAATGACAATCCCCCATTCCACGAAACCAATTTTAGTTATTTATTTGCCAAATTATCTGCACATTATCTGGAATGTAAACCTCATAAGTGCAGGGATTTTTTTTCCTATGTTGGTTGCTGATGAACCCTCAGTACCTGGAAGAGAGCCTGGCACATTACCAGGCTCTGTATTTGTTGAATGACTAACCAAGTGAAGTATAGACCTTAATCTCACTGTTGTTTCACTTATTGTCTCACTATTGTCTTACTTGTCTCTTTACCTTTGCATCTTGACCTCTGGACCATGAGCTCCTGACACTGCTACAATCCCAGAACCTACCGTGATGCCTGGTGGCCTGCTCATGCGCTATACATGTTTTTGACTGAATAAAAGAACAAAGCCTTTTTGTTTTGCAACCTTAATCCCTGATGATTTTCACTCTGCGGATACAGGACTGGCATCAGCCACACTCAAACACCGCAAAGGTCATTTAGGATCCTTGGCTAACACTTGTATTTGATGTGACTACTTTTGGCTTTTTAGACACATTTCAGTTTAGGATGTGTGAATGAAATGATCAGCATAGTTCTAGGGATTGGGGAATTGTAGGCAGTGTCTAGACGAAGAAATAGTTTCTGAAAGGTTGACTTCAGGGACCTATCCCTTTTGCTTTTGGATTGTGAAGTTTAATTTTTCTTTGAGAAAAGCAGTTGCTGTGATGGATCTTGCTCATATAAGAAAGAGAAGCCCCTACTCGTTGACTGTGCACCCTTGTCAGGCACTATGCTGAGCACTTAATCATAATACATAAATTAATCTAAACGGTGTGGCAACACCATGGGATGGTTATTGTTTTTATACTCCATATTCAGGAAAAGTAACCGAGCTTTAGAAAGATGGAGATAGAGATAGCTTGCTCAAGATCCCAGAGCTAAGAAGTGGTGAAACTGAGGTTTAAATTGAAACCTGATCATCTCTAAATCTTCTGCTTAATCTAAAATACCTCTCTGCCATCATCTTACAAAGAATAATGCACCGAGTGGGTTTGTAGTAAGGTGATATATTGGTCAGGGTAAGCTAACTGCTAAGCTAATAACCTCCACCCCTAACTTCAAGGATATAACACCATAATTATTTATTTCTCATTCAAGACATTCCCCAAAGGGCCTTTGTGTTCTCCCTCCCTCTCTCTCTCTCTCTGTATATGTGTGTGTGTGTGTGTATGTTTGAGTATATTCACTCTGCTCCATGCAGTCATTCAGAGATTCAGGCTTCTTCCTTCTAATGGCTCCCCCTTAGGCCTTTGGAGTCCTATACTGAATTCTCTGCATGTATCCGGCAGGTGGAGGAACTAAAAGATAAAAGAACTGGTAGCACTGGGAGGGTTTATAAGCCAGGCCTGGAAGTGGTGTGCATCACTTCTGATCACCCTCCTTTGGCCAGCACTTGTCACATGGCTGCCCCTACTGCAAGGAAACTGGGAAATGTAGTCTATGTGCCTGGGAGGAAAAAAAATGTGGTGGACGCAAAATTGCCTTTGCCACAGAAAAGCATAGACGAGAATGTTCCAGAACAGAGTTGTGTAATTGGGTCTTAGTTTTCCACGCTATTTTTTTTTTAAGGCAGAATTATGAGTCAGCCAGAGCAGAAGATAATTAAACAACCACTTATACAGTAGAAATTCGCTTGATCAGAATTCTCTGTTCATGTACCATTTTTGTTAACATGATATTTTGGTTAAATGAAGGGTGACCAAGAAGTCTTTTGGTTTCAAGTCTTATTGATGAAAATCTTTGCAAGATGTGGTGTTACACGTTTCTGCCTCAGCAGAATATTTTCTCAGTGACTGAGGATCTCCCAAGGCTTCTGGATTGCCATTCTGAATAAACATCAGTTTTCAAGACACAGGCTGGAGTGTATGAAGGGAAGAGGAGGCCACCCTGAATCAGCAGTGATCAAAAAATGTCTTCTTTGATTTTTTTGATCCTAATTTTTGTGGTTGTTGATTTTTTTAACTTTATTTTTTCTGATTACAGAGATCATTCATGGTCTTTGCAGAAATGCTGGAGAATATAGAAAAGCAAAAATTACAAAACAAAATAACCTCTCATTTTACAGCCTAGAACAGCCACAATTAACATTTTTGGTTACATTTCCTTTGTTCATCTTCTTCCCTTTCTTCTCCTTTGGTACCATTGGTATATTTACATAATTAATATCATAAATATAGCTTTATATCCTATAGTTTGTCTTGTTATTGACTATACAATGAGAATTTCTCTTTGTTATTAATACTGCTTTGAAAATATCATTTTAGACACTTCATAATGTTTCATCATGATTAACCATGGTACTCCCAGCATTTTTTTTTTAACAGTTGGGCTAACCTTCTTTTTCTCCTTCAATATTTTAAGTAGCACTGCAATAGATATATTTGCATATAAACCTTTATTTGCTTCTCTAATTTTTTAAGGACACATTCTTTGAAATCACACAACCAGCTCAATGAGCATAATTTTTTTTTTCTTTTTTTTCTTTTTGAGATGGAATCTCACTCTATCACCCAGGCTTGAGTGCAATGGTGTGATCTCGGCTCACTGCAACCTCCGCCTCCTGGTTACAAGCAATTCTCTTGCCTCAGCCTCCTCAGTAGCTGGGATTATAGGTGCGTGCCACCATGCCTGGCTAATTGTTTTGTATTTTTAGTAGAGACAGGGTTTCACCATGTTGGTCAGGCTCGTCCTGACCTCGTGGTCCGCCCTTCTTAGCCTCCCAAAGTGCTGGGATTACAGGTGTGAGCCACCACACCCGGCGAGCATAAATATTTTTATGTTTGCAACCCTGACCAATATGAAAGGTTTTCATTTTATTCACTTGCCATGTAAAACACAGAGTCTTTTCATTTGAGTTTACATTTCTTTGATTACTAGTAAGACTTTTTATGCTTATTAGCTACTGCATTTTCTATACCTAATCTGTTCTTATCCTTTGCCTGTATTTTCTATGACTCAGTATTCTACATTGATATTTAGGGACTGTATATTCATTAAGGATAATATCTTTGTCATTCTTGTAGAAAATATTTTCCCATTTGTTGCCGCTGTTTTAAACTTACTGTTATCAGCTATTAGCTTGCCATTTATCTTTTTTGCTCTACAATGACTTGTAAAGGGACATGTTTCTGGTTAATTGAAAATTGTAATTAGATGACTTCTGGTCAATTAACCAACCAAGCTTTTCCTTGCTTTAACTCTGAGACATGTTGCAAAAGCAAATAAATTTGAGAACTGCAGGGTTAAACCACGTTAAATAGGTTTCTTTATTGTAGGACTCACCGGAGCCTTTGATAGGCTAATATGCCTATGAACCTCCAAGACAGGATATTGCACATTCTCACACTTATTTGACTATAGAGCCTCTTTTTGAGAAGTATCCTTTGAGAATATGCTTAGGCAGAACAGGCTTTGAAAAAAGCTACCTTAACCCAAAACGATTCTGTGTATATTTCAGGCATTGTAACAATCTGGTAGGGGAGATATTTGGTGACATAAATAATTAGGCAAGTATATTAACTGCTCCCTCATTGTCAAAACCTTTTTTTAAATTTATCATCTCATCTAATCTTCCCAACAGCATTATGGGATGCCATGTAGCTACTGCCTAAGAGGTCTAAGATTGAATTCTAATTCCACTATAACCTGTGTGACCACATGCAACAAACAGAGCCTCTCTGTGCCTCAGCTTCCCATTTGTATAACTTGGATAATAGTTTCACCTACCTTATAGAGTTGCAGTGAGGATTAAAATAAATAACATTTATATGGCACTTAGGACAGTGTATTGTATATCCTATGTATTCAATTCATACTGAATGTTTTTATTCTCATATTACAGCTCAGTAAGCTGAGGCTCAGAGAGGTGAAATAACCTGAACAATGTTGTACCAATAATAAGAGGGGAAGGCTGGCTTTGAACACAGATGGTCTGACTTTAGAATTTTGTGCTCTAAGTTTATAATCATTTTTGTTGTGTGTCTGTGAAGAGCTTGGCATTCTCATACATCTTTCCATGCAGGCTATAAATAAAGACTGTGTCTTGTGCAGTGGGGTAGGGATGGGCTAGCTTCCCAGTAACATTCTTGCTCTCTCTTCCATGGAGTGATATCATTGAAGTAGGGCAGTTGCCATGCCCAGGACTTAGGCCCCCTTCCTACTAACTGGTCGTGGCCATATGACTAATTCTTACCAATTGAATGCATTACTCTGGGATAGAACTTTTAAATATAAGGGTGCCCTCTTTCTCCTCTCTTCTTGCATTCGACAAACGATGCAGATTACTATGAGGCCCCCAGAGATGGTGGAATTACAAGACAGAAGGGTCTCCTTGGTCTCTAAATCACCACTAAGAAGAAAGATACTCTCTGATCTTACCTGCACTTGATTAACAGGTAAGTAAAAATAACCCATTGAAATGTGAGGGTTTGTTTGTTTTGGCAGCTAGCATGACATCTGCTTACTAGCATGACATTCATTTACTAGTGCAGTGACATCAGTGTAACAGGAGCATACTTTTCAGGTCTTTCTCAAAACTCCTCTGGGCAGACCTAGATACCCCCACTAGTTCTTTTGAAGTTATGGCCTAGTTGGATCATTCTATAATAGTTCTGGGTTGAACCCAAAACACAAATGCTGACAGAACTGAGCTTGGGATGGGAGACTTGCTACCAAATGACATTGCCTTTGAGAAACCTCTGGATAGAGAGAGAAAGGGTTGGGGAAGGACACTGGGCCAGCAGGCCTCTGAAGATGCTTCTGTCGCCTTCTGATCCCATTGAGCACAGTTTGAATTTGTCATTTAATGTTTACTGCCAACCTAATGAAGAGTGTTAATAAGAGAAGGGACACCAAACAGCTGAACATAAAAGCCAACACTGGCCGTAAAGCTGCATTGACCATTAACGGTGTTTTCCTACTTGGGAGAAACACTTTTCCTGTACCAAAGATATAACTATATATCTTCCGATTTTTATGGGCTGCAGATTACTCTAATTATCATAAAAATTACTACTGCTAATAAAAATTCTATTATAAGTTACTTATAGTAATCTCTAGGGTACTACACTTAGCCAAGAAAAGGTTGTAATTACATTATACTGCAGGGAGAGTTTGTTTCTCAAAACTCCCGAAACACTGGCTGTATCTTTTAACACCTTCACAGTTTTCCAGTCCCTGGCTCCTTCTCCCACCTCCTCCCCAGTTTTTGGTCAAAGGTCTCCTTGTTGTTTTCATTTTGCAGGATGTGGTTTGAGCCTAGAATAATGACCCATCGTGGACGCAAATGACGCAAATGAACTTTTAGAGCTACAAATATCTGGGTGGATTTCTCCTCCCTTGGGGCCCCCGGTATGTCAATGGAAGGATGTAAAAACAGAGAAGATTTGACAATCCCCGCCCAAAGGGAAATATGCTTTGCAAAATTGGTGGAAGCCACTGAGTGTTCATGCAAAACACAATGGTTAGTTTTTTGTTTGACAAGACAACAATTGGTATTTTCCCTTTTATAACTACTACTTCATTTTTTTTTTTTTGGAATTGTATCTGTGAGGGTTGATGACACTTCAATGACCTTAAAAACTCTTGCCAGTGATCCCAATTCTAACTGGTGATTTTATTAACCTCCCCACCCCACTCCCTGCCTTTGAATTAAATATCAAAATAAATCGCCCTCTTGCCCTTCTCTGAATGACGAAGAAGTAAATAACCTCAAAGTCCAGGGAATGAAGCTAAAGTTGGGCCAGTGGTCATTCTCCTAAATAGGGCTTCAATTGCTTTTGCAAAGGGTGAATCAACATCTTAATGAATGGGCCTAGAAGATGAAATAGCCCATTTGAGTTGCTTTAAAATAAACAACTTATTTTGGCAATGACTTGTGGCACATTAATTGCTATCAGTAAGGGGAAAAGTATGTCTCAGAGCTTTTCTGGCTCATTTTTAAGAGACACTTAGGAGCTCGGCTGTACAGGGAAGCTCTGAGTGAGACTTCCTGTGGTCAGCTAGGGAGTGAGGGTGGGTGCAGAGGACTTCTTAAGGAGCTCCAAATATTCCTTAGCCACCCCTTACCTCCTGGTCGGGGGGCAGCAGGTAAAAATCATTACCCATAGAGATTCATCCCAGATTAATTTGTTTCAAATTTTATAAATAGAGAATAGAGGCTGATGGGGAGTTTGCTATTTCCCACTTCTCCATACAATCTTGGGTTTCTTTCTAATTTGAGGAAAAAGATATGCTTAAAAGAAAACTACATATGCTCTCTCTCCTCCTCTAGAATGGAGATTTCATGAGGGTAGGAATTTTGTGTTGTTTCTCAACACATCCTGAATGACTACAATAGCACTAAAATGACATTTGTGTTTAATACATATTGCCCGATGAGTGAATAAATAAAGTGATTGTCAGGGAAGATTGAAATAGACAAAGAAAGATGACTGGGCATCCTGTCTCACACACTCCTCCAGGTAATTTGATTATGTAAGATTGTACAACTTCCATTGTTTTCGAGCTAGTTTACATGTCCACACCAACTTTATTGATTCAAAATGCTAGTGGGCCAGATATAGCTGCTTAGTGCTTTAAGGGCCAACCTCTCAAGAAAAGGGACAAAGAAAAAATGTCTTTGTCCATGAATATGGATACTCAACTTCATTTAGTCATGAAAGTGGTATCCTGTGATATTAATTCTCTGATAACCAGCTCAACTCTATGGAAAAGGGATGGATTTTGGCACTGGAAACACCTGGATTTGAGCTTCTGCTCTGCCATTCATTGTCAGAGAGTCAACCATGGATGAGTAGTAAGCTTCGTCAAGGCTCAGACTTCTCATCTATAAAACAGAACAAATACACCTACTTCCTTGCACAGTGCCAGGCATGAATTGTCTGCAATAATTCTTGCTCTTCCTTCTCTATTTAAAAGCACGCTTCTTTCTTCCTGCTGTCATGATGCCTATGCTATACCTCACCTCTGCCCAGATTCACTACTATCCAAGCCACACCTTGCTGTTGTTATTTGGCTCTCGATTTCTGTTATCAGAGTTTACTGTGACCAGGAGAAGCACAAGGTACACAACCTGAAGAGAGGCACAGAGGTTAACAACATACTTCTGAAGCTAAAAACCCTGAGTCACTGCCCCAGTTTTTCCACTTCCTGGTTGAGTGCAACTAAGTCATGTATTATTTATAGAAGTCTCCATTTTGGCATCTGCAAAATGGGAATTCCAAGAGAATCTTCCATGATGGATGTATATGTCATGTGCCTGGCACATGCCTGTTGGTTAGTAAGTGGTAGCTGAAAAGAAAAATTAACACGAAAATTAACACGAAAAATTAACTCAGAATTTGGAAATGGGAGAGCACCAGTGTCATTTCCTCCTTTCTCATCCTCTACTTCTCATTTTTCCTTGAAAGTGAAAGAAATAAGATGTCCACTTGGCAAAGGAAAGGTTCTCGGTAGTGGCATCCAGCTCCCTGGTGAGCTTCCCAGCACACATGTTGGGAGCTGATTCAAGACCTGTCGGGAAGTGAGGCAGCTGATGAGGTGTGGTGCTATGAGATGTCTTTTCTGACAGCTCTGCTTTGCAGTGAACTGAAAGCAATTTCATCACTTTAAGCCAAGAAAGTGCCTAATGAACCCCCTGTTTTAGTTATCTATTGCTGTGTAAAAAACCACCCCAAAACTTTGGGGTTTAAAAGCAATGACCTTTTATTACTTGTGATTCTCTAGGCTAGCAATTTGGGCATGTCTTAATTCAGCAGGGATAGCTTATCTCTACTGCACATGGAGTTGGTTAAGGTGGCTATTCTGGGCTGGAGATCCCAGGTTGCTTTATTCTTGTGACCTTGGTGCTAGCTATTACACTGGGCACCTTGGTTCTCCCCCATGTGACTTCTCTCTCTATGTAGTCTCCTAGCATTCAATAATCTAGACTGAGTTTCCTTTCTTGGTGGCAAGAGTGTTCCAGAAGGGGGAACACAGGGTGCAAGGTTAGGCTTAACCTCAGGAGTTAAACAACATCACTTCTGCTATATGGCAATGGTCACAGGAAGTAACAGGGCTTTCCAGATTCGAGTGAAAGGGGAAAGGGCTCACTTCTTGGTGGGAGCAGTAGCTAACTCACATTACAAAAGACATTGAGGATAAGAAGGATTTTTACAACTATCTTCAAACCCATCCACCAGTGTCCTCCTTGTGGTCACAACAATCACATCTCTCCAGCATGCAAAATGCATTCTTTCTTCATGTACAAGTCACATACCAGTATAGTATCAGTTAGAGGTCCAAGATATAGTCAGATGAATCAGGGCCAGTTGCAGATGAAATTCCTTCAGAGAAGTTCCTTAGAGAGCTGTAAAGTAAAAGTTTTCTGCATGTCTACACCCAACATACAATGGTAAACATTGACAGGGTAACTGTAATAGATATTTCCTTTCAAAGAAGAGAAAAATACAAAGCACACAGCACTTACTGGTCCATAGCAATTCTGAAATCCAGCTGGGGACATGCTTCCAAACTCCATCCTCTGGGAGCATGGAATATTATTTGATCATGACCCAGTACTTTTCCCTAAAACAGGATCTCTAATTGTATTTTCTCCTCAGATTTTGGCTGTGTCCTCTGAGGTCCTTCCTTCTTTGTAAGAATTGGCTCATATTTGCAGTTAAGTACCTCTCTCAGCATGCTTACTGCTTGTAAAAAGTTAGGGGCCCAGAGAACACATTTTACTTTGAATGTTTCATGTCCCTTTTGATCCAAGCATGTGCTACTTTCACCGATATAATTGCTTAAAAATGTTGTGGGTTTTCTATGAATCTTAATGGTATTTATTTTATGTTCTCAAAGCTATGCCCTTATTTTTTTCTGAGACTTGCTTTAGGACAATGTTCTTATAATTTCCAATTCTGCAATGTTTAGTTTTGAGAGGGTTTACTAGGTTTAAACAGCTTTAACTCTTTCTGAGTTCTTAACAAGAGTCTTATGGTTATGCCTTGATCTTATGAGCCATTCCTTACTTTGCAAATTTGTTTTTCAGCTGGAGAAACTCTTCTGGGCTTGCTATATTTTATCTAAATTCTTGAAAACTTGTTAGTTCCTTTGTCAGCTCTCTTTCCCCTTATGTTATTATAAACAGTTATAAGAAGCCAATTGGCACTTCTAACACTCTTCCTGGGGATCTTCTTAGTCAGGTTCACACTATCTCAGTTATCTTTTTTTATGCAACAAACCATTCCAAAACAGAGTCACTTAAAACAACCACCACCACCATTTACTCACTCATGATTCAGCAGTCACGGTGGCGTTAGCTGGTTAGCTCATCTCTATTCTACATGGTGTCATCTAAGGCAGTTCATAGGGAGCTGGAGGTTTGAAGAGAAGAAAAATGGAAGATGCTGGTCTACTTAAAGCTTAGGTTCATATTGGCACAACATCACCTCTGCTGCTTTCCATTGGTCAAAGCAAGTCACAAGGCTATTCAAGGGGAAGGAAAATAGACTTCACTGGTTGTTAGGAAAAGCAGCATGTACATACAGAAATGAGAGAAACTGTTTGCAGCTGTCCTTGGAGATGATCTACCATGCCTTCTTAAGCAGGCAGATTGCAGCTTCAAGGAGGTATACTGTACATGTGCTGGGGAGACTGTGCACATGGTAGGCTCTTAGTAAATATCCTTAAATGAATAAATGAAGGAGGTAATAAGTGAATATGTGAATGAATTAATGAGATGCACAGATAAATGGATGAATGAAAATTTAACTAATGAATTAGTGAATAGATAATTTATTTTTTTTTAGACAAAGTCTTGCTCTGTCACCCAGGCTGAAGTGTAGTGGCGTGATCTCAGCTCACTGCTGCCTCTGCCTCCTGGGTTCAAGCGATTCTCCTGCCTCAGCCTCTGGAGTAGCCAGAATTGCAGGCATATGCCACCAATTCCAACTAATTTTTGTATTTTTAGTCAGAGTTTCACCATGTTGGCCAGGCTCTTCTTGAACTCCTGGCCTCAAGTGATTTACCCACTTCAGCCTCCCAAAGTGCTGAGATTACAGGCATGAGCCATTATGGCCAGTTGAATAGATAAATTAATGGGTGAGTGGAATGAATGAATGAATGGTGTGAAGAATTGCCTCCCAAATAGTATAGGAAACTTTTCCCTATTTATGAAAAATATAAGGTGCAATCTTTTCTTTTCTGTAGAAACTAGGCACAATCATTCCAAGAGGCAAGTTCTCCAGTTCTCTTCACCTGGTCCTATTCTCCCAACCCAGAAAAGGGGAAGGTTTGGGTTTCCTACCCTCATCTGAAATAGGCTCCATAGGTGAAACACCTCTCCAGCTCCTTAATTTGGCAAAGCTGACTCGTGACAAGATCGTCATCAGGGATCTCAAACCCAGATATCCTGATAGCCAAGCAAATAATATAGATACGTGAAGTGGTCCATGTGGCCACCATGGCAAACTGGAGATCAAGTGTCCCTAATATTGCCATGTGGACTAAAAACCCAGAGTTTTTCTAAAATTTCTCATTTACCAAGATAATTGGGAAGTCTAGGTTTTTATATGAAACCTCCCTATTTTCAAAGGTTGGCAAGAGTATTTTTCAGGATAGGCTAGACTTCCTGCTGCTATGCTTGGACAACAAAGAAGACCCAACTATGAGTGGCTTGAAACAACGAAAGTTTATTTCTGGTTCACACTTCATGTCATCAGAGGCATTCTGGAGACCCAGCTCTGCGACACCATCACTCAGGATCCCAGGATGAAGATAATGTTCTCTCTCTCTCTCTGTTTTCCAAGGCAGAGAAGTGGAAACATGGTGAGTCATTCTCTGCCTCTTAAAGCATCTGCCTGAAGCAACAGCTACTACCTTTGCTCCCATTCCACTGGCCAAAACACATCCTCCAGCCACTCCTAACTTTGCGGGGTCAGGGAACGGTGGCCTTACCATGTGCTAAAAAGGATTGAGAATTTCTGATGAGAAGGACTAATGACTATTGCAACAGCTAACACATTTTCCAAAAAATACTGCTTGGACCAGAGCTGGTCAGTCTCTGAGCCCACATCAGGAGGGCGAAATGTGTATCAGAGCCTCCCCTCTTCACCGCCTTCACTGGCTCCTGTCTCTTTTCCATTGCCCCCTGACCTCTATTGGTCAGGACCCTTCAACTGGAAACAGCTACAGAGTAGTTCAGGGTTCCTCACCAACACTATGGACACTTTTAAGATGGATAATGATTTGTCGTGGGGCTGTCCTGTGGATTGCAGAAGGTTCAGCAGCATCTCTTGCCTCTATCATTTCCAATGCTGATGCCTCAGTGTGACAGCCTAACAATAAGCATTGCGAGATGTCCTCTGGGGGGACAAAAATAACCCCTGGTGGAGACCCACTGGGGTATCAGAAGGACCACTGGGCTTCAAGAATTTAGACAGCTCAAGAGCCTGATCTTGCCAGACTGTGGGATCTCACAACAAAATACTTAACGAATCTCAGTTGTCTCATCTGTAAAATGGGAGTAACTATTAGTAGTCTTTCCTGATTGGGAAGACTTTTGGGAGGCTGGAATGAGATTTTGAATAGGAAGAGCCACTGTAACCTGTCCTATTAGGGTTTAGAGACCTGCTTATTATGAACTCGTCCAGGCAGCCTTTCATGCCCAAGGCCTTTCAGACAAAAACTGCATCTTGGGCCTTGCCAAATATCCATGGTCATTGATAATATTTGTTATCATGGTCATCACAGTAGCTGTGTATTGGGTGCTTTATACATGCCTGAGACTATATGTCAATTATATTCACTGTCTTGAGTGATTTTCACAAGATCCCTGAAAGGTAGGGATTACTGTCCCTGTTTTATGGTGACAAAATGGGGCTTCAGAGAGGCAGAGAGACTTGCCCAAGCAAGGTAGGAAGCGGTAGAGCAAGCCATATATGCTATCCCATCTGGAGATCATTTGTCCCTACCTAGTAAGAGTGTCAAGAGAACAGAGCTGCCTTAACAGATGGGGTGATGAGGTAGAAGGATGTGTTGAAGGCTCTGGGAAGTCTGCTCAGCCCTCAACGTGTAGGCAGCTACTCCATAGCCCAAACCTGCATCGTATTTATGATTATACCAACGATGGCTTTCATCGATTGGGAATTACCCATGTGCTCGGAATGCTGCTAAGAACCCTCTGTGAATGTTCTCATTCAATCCTCACAAGCAGTCTGGAAGGCCAGTACTACTATAATCCCATTTTACAGATGAGAACTCAGAAGCCCAGAGGTGGGAAACAACTTGCCCACAGAATAAGTAAGTGGTGGAGCCAGGATTCCAAGCCAGGCCTGTGACTCCTAGTCCATCCTTTGCCTTCACACCATACAATTGCTCTGTGTTGCTCTTCTGCCAAGGTCAGGGCCCTAGGGACCTCATATGTACACAGTCCCTTCTCTGCCTTCCTTTCCAGCACCCAACATTGGCAAATTCCCGGGTGATTCATTTGGGATTGCAATGACACCAGTTACAACTGCAGCAGGAAAATCCCCCAACCCTTCCCTCCCAGCACACAACCACACTTTGGATTCTCCTGATGTGTTGGTCCTTGCCCTACAAGCTCCATTCCAGCCCAGGAGGAAGTTATCAAGCACATAAACCAGATGGTGGGTAAAACTCGAGTGATCATTTGCTAAAAATTAATAGCAGCAGGCACGCACCCCACCCTGGTTGGCCTCTTCTCCTGGGCCATTGCCACACAGCCCAGCCTAATCCCTACCACCCAGACAGGACTCATGCTGCCACCGAGAAAAGACTATAATTGTATGACGCCTGTTAGGAAGGAAGGAACCGTGGGACTCAGCAGCTGCTTGGGCAATGAATGGGTTTTCTCAGCACACAGATAAACAGTTTACAGTTCTGAAATCCTGTGTTTGATTTTCACACCTGCCCTCCCTCTCAAGATTGGCACTGAAGGCAGCCAACCTTGCCCTTGAAATGGCAGTTGGAACTTGAAATCAGCCTTCTCTCATCAATTCCTCCCCTTCACCTTAGCTGTACTTTTGTGTTGTTTTTGGAGGGATAGATAGAAGAATGTGTTTTAACTCATGGAGTAAAGGTTGTTTGAAAAGGGAGACTTCCATTCTCTGATCCAACAAATTCAACAAATCTCTACTGGGGATTCAACAAATCTCTATTGTGCACCAAACAAATCATCACTGGGTTCACAGAGTGACAGCAGTTTGTTGTGGTGGAATGATCATCCTAGTTTAAAACAGTGGGACATGGATGAACCTGGAAACCATCATTCTCAGCAAACTGACACAAGAACACAAAATCAAACACCGCATGTTCTCATTCATAGGCGGTGTTGAACAATGAGAACACATGGACACAGGGAGGGGAGCACTACACACTGGGGTCTGTTGGGGGGAAGTGGGGGAGGGACAGCGGGGGGTGGGGAGTTGGGGAGGGATAGCATAGGGAGAGATGCCAGATGTGGGTGAGGGGGAGGAAGGCAGCAAATCACACTGCCACGTGTGTACCTATGCAGCAATCTTGCATGTTCTTCACATGTACCCCAAAACCTAAAATGCAATAAAAACCAACAAACAAACAAAACAGTGCTCTTCCAGATAACAGGTTCCCAGAAGACATTCATGCTGCTGTTTTTTTTTTTTTTAATTCATT
The DNA here is from genome assembly GCA_963573385.1 of Cacajao melanocephalus. Lineage (NCBI taxonomy): Eukaryota > Metazoa > Chordata > Mammalia > Primates > Pitheciidae > Cacajao > Cacajao melanocephalus. The sequence continues at coordinate 126,890 of CAUYLG010015210.1, read as the reverse complement.
ACTTTCAAAGTAATATGAAAGAAAAAGGTTTCTGTTGACCAAGTCCAGGAGGTATAGGAGGTGTCCATCAGGTTTTTTTTTGTCTTAGAATATGACCTTGAACAAGTGATTGTCCATCAGTTTTCCCCATTATATAATAGGAGAAGGAGTAGGTCAGTATTGTTATTTTTGTTCGTGAAGGAGAACCTTCCCCTAGTATTTTTTTTTTTTGGAAAATGGAATTGTAGCAGGAAACCCAATATCTAAGCAGATTGAAAGGAACAGCTTGAAGATGGGGGCTGAGATCCCAGCACTTGAGATTTTGTTCATTTCTAAGAATCTTCAGGGAAGCTCATAGCTTTGTGGAGTGTTGTGTGATGACCCCTGGAATAGACGATTTCTGAGTTTTCTTCCAGCTCTGATTTGAAGAGATGAGAAATAAAGGGGGAAATAAGCATTTGAGATCATCTATTTGTACTTGTGGAAAATTGCATGAAGTTTGTCTTTTGACATTTCCTCTCCATTCAAAGGGGCGCAGATAAAAGGAGGGCTTTACTGGCTCCCAGCATCCAAAGAAATTGGTGAAGCCCAGCTTGATGGAATAACCAAACTGCAGGAGGAAGAGAAATACATGTGGGCCCTGGGAAATTTCTCATGCTATCCCTTGTCTTGGCTTCTGCGTGGTGGGCCCATTTTCTTTCTCTTTATGCCTCCTTCTACACTTGGTGGAAAAATGGCCACTTACAGGTCTAGGCCTCTCATCCCATCACTGAGACAGTTAGCTTCCCTTTCACACTTCCAATAGGCATATCCTAAGCAATGTCTCTGATAGGTCTAGCTTGGGATCAGGTGCCCACTTGTAGACCAAGCAACTATAACCAGTGGGGCAAGGTCACATAGAAAAATGATTCCCCTGTGTGGTAAGGAAAGCATTTTTTTAGAGGGATTAGAAGGATAATGAGGTATGCAAAAGAATTAGATGTTCATGGGCCTTGAGGGGAACTTTGAAACACTAGCTCACACAAATTCTCAAACTTTGGTATACACAAGAACACCTGGGGAGGGGTGGGGAGTAGGGCAGTTAAGATCTGAACTCTTGGGCCACAGTCCCAGAGGGGTTTGCTTCGGTAGGTCTGTTTAGGGCCCAGGAATCTTTCCTTTTAACATGTTCAGTGAATTCAAACTTCACTGATTCTCAGAGTAGGACTTGAGAAAGGCTGCAGTAGAGAAATCTGAGCTTTTCTTGTGCTGAAAAAAAGGTGTTTATTCCTCAGCTCATCTTTATCCTCAGGAGACAGTCAGAAATAAGGACAAGCTAGAGCCAGTATCCAGAAAGCCACATGTGGCCACTTTTGGACCTTACATCACTACACATCCACTGCAAATCTCTGGAAGCTCCAGGACATGCTGATGAGGAAGTTGGTGAGATTCAAGGAGGAGAGGAAGGGGAGTTTGATGGTAATGGAGCCCTTGGCCTCCATGTGTGCACTTGAAAAGGAATGCCCTGAAACATAGCCGCATGAGCCAATGTCACTGGCCCAGGTGTTTGGGACCAAAGAGTCAAGGGGTGGACTGTTTTTAGAGAATGAGGCCAGACAGCTTATTGCGTGTCCAGTCGTCAGCAAGCAAAGATGGGTCTTCAGTGATGAATGTTGATGGGGTTAAGTGGGGTGCAGAGGAACAGGGTCTATAGAGCATGAGTTCATAGGAATGGCCTGTGATAGCTTCATGTGGTTTTTGCTGGTTTATAAGTAGACTGAGAGACTTTCTAGCTGGATCTGTTACTGCTCAGCATGGAGCCATTGAAGCCAGTCAACACTCACATCAGGGGCTAGTTGGGGAAACAGAGCACATATCAGGTCGTTCAATTAGGGGAATTTAACATAGTGAACCACATGTGTTGGAGCAAGGGGGACAATCTAGATATTAGCATGAGCAAGAAATTGCTACCACTCTTGGAGTAGTAAGTGATATTCAAGCCCAAGAGCTGGGGCCACGAAATGGGAGCTGGAGGAGGTGCTACCCAGCAGAAACTAGAACCATGATGGGAGCTGCTCAGCTGGAGCTGAGAGCAGGGAAGAAAAGACTGCCCTAGAGGAATTTGAGCCAGGTTGGAGGTGTAGCATCTGCCAGAGTCACCGACTGGAGCAAAGAAAGAAGGAGCGAGATGATGCTCTGGCTTCTTTCTTCCTCTTGCTCTTCAATTTCAGTGCCTTCCGTTGGCCAGACATTACTGGAAATGACCTGATAAAGCTTGACACAGGCCAGCCTGTGCCATAGAGCAGGGGAAGGATGGGATGAATGAGGATGAGGGTGAACAGGCAGTTGACCTCTACATTGAGTCCTCCCTAATTTTATGAAACTTTTCTACCTTAGTATGAGTATAGGATGCTGAAATTCTATTGGTTTTAAAACATATTTAGGCCAGCACAGTGGCTCACACCTGTAATCCCAGCAGTTTGGGAGGCCGAGGTGGGTGGATCATCTGGTGTCAGGAGTTCGAGACCAGCCTGACCAACATGGCTAAACCCTGTCTCTACTAAATACAAAAATTAGCTGGGTGTGGTGATACATGCCTGCAATCCCAGCTACTTGGGAGGCTGAGGCAAGATAACTGCTTGAGCCCAGGAGGCAGAGGTTGCAGTGAGCCAAGATCGTACCACTGCCCTCCAGCCTGAGCAACAAGAGTGAAACTCCATCTCAAAAAGCAAATGAACAAAAAATATATTTGAAAAAAAAAATATATATGTATATACATATATATATACTTATGTGTGTGTGTGTATATATATATACACACATATATATATATATATATATATATATATATATATATATATACAGGCTACTAACGCTTCTCCGTGCTCAACTTTTGTCACAAATCCCTCTGCAATTTGTGATTCAATTTGCTTGACTCACTTGCTACAGAAAGATTATTTCCACGATCTTGTTTTACTTTGCAGCCACTTCATCCCAAACATAAATTTGTATTGTAAAGGCTTCCAGTTATAAAGCAGAGGAGAGGTTGGCTTTTACGCACGGGCCATAGGCTGCCCTGGCCAGGAGCTTGTCTTTTTCTGCCTCTCTTTGAAGAAAAAAATAGAAAAAAAATTTCAATTCCCCCTGTTTTTTCCCCTCAACTCTCCTTTTAAGATTTCAACCTCACAATACTCAGATACTTCCTGTCCTTCTGTTCTGCTATGTACCTGTTCTTTAGGACCTATCACTATTTTATTTACACATATTTTGCTTACCTATTTTTTTGTGTTTATTGTATCTTTTTAATTTTCTATCTTCTCAACTAGAATATCTTAGATGAGTTCCTTAAGGGCACAAACTTTTGACTTTCTTTTTCCATTGCTGTATCCCCAGCACCTAGATAGGTGTTTGGTATGCCATGGTACATACCAGGTACTTAATAAATAATTGTCAAATAAGTAAATAAATGAATGGAGAGAACTCTGGGCCATTGAATCCTAGTTAAGGATTCCTGTGGTAGTCAACAGTTTTCTACCAGCAAACACCAGGTTCCAGGCCAACATCTGTGTTCAGAGATGAAGCTGATTGGTCGTGAATGTGAGTAATGGCCTGCCAAGGTGCTGAATCCTTTTCTTCCAAGTTCATTTTGCCTAATTCTCAGTTACTTGAGATGAGGTGTAGACCTTTTTGGTGGTGCCATATTATTCTCCATAATTATCCTGTTCAAATTCACATAATGTCTGCCTCCTGAACATAAAATTCCTCAATGATGGGAGGCTCTACAGTGATACTCATTCTCTTCTGAAAGGTCATGCATCTTTTTTCAGTAGATTAACTTTTTATCTCTTAATGATGTTAAGGAAAGGTCAAAGCATCTAACAGATGGGAGATGAAAAGCTTCTGGTGACGGAGATCAATGTTTCCAACATCAATCTAACTCCAGAAACTTCTTAATGATTATGGGTGGACTTCATGGGACATTGCAATTAACATGATTGTTTATTATCATAGTAAAAATAAAACTTGTGCAAAGCAGTGTGTTATATCTGTTTTGAAGAAGGCTCTTGGCCTTCCTTCTGAAATCTGTGAACTCCACAGGCAGTCCATGCTTGTAGGATGATGTTTATAAGATCTGATGGCTCCTATGGGAAGAGAAGAGTTTCCATTCCTTGTTAGCAGGTGGGAAACTCTATTTGTTGTAACAACTCTGATGTGTATGATGATTTTCTTTCCCCACACTCAGGAACAGAGGTACTCTGCTTACAAAAGTTGCTGAAGTAAGGCAGGGGTTCCTGCTTGAGGTTTCTGCTACCCACAGAGACAACCTACCCTCCCCAGGCAGAGGTAGGGAGGTACCAGAGAGCTTAGGTGGCCAGAGGGGTAAGGGTGAGGACCTCAGAGCTTCCATTTACTTATTTGATTATTTTCCTAATGTCTTTCTCCCCCATTGGATTATATATTCCATGACGGCAAGGATTACATCCGATACAGGGCCAGATATGTGGAAGGAGCTTAGTAAATTGTTCTTGAGTGAATAAATGGACAAATAAATGAATAAAGACTCCAGTGCCAGAACTGTATTTCTCCAGCACCCATTCTGCCTTGGTCTAAGGTTAAGACTTTAATTGCCTTGATGGGCCTTATGTGTGATCAGACAGGCCTTCCAACCCTGATCTCCCCGCAATTCCGTCAGCGTCATGTGTTTTCATATTTACGTGTCTCCCAGACAACTGGCCTTTAGTTCCTTGTGCTTCTTCTTTTCTTTTTTATTTTTTAGAGACAAAATCTTGCTCTGTCCCTCAGGCCTCAGTGCAGTGGCATGATCATAGCTCACTGCAACCTCAAACACCTGGGCTCAAGCGATACTCCTGCCTCCAAAGTACATTCCAAAGTGCTGGGATTACAGGCGTGAGCCACTGCACATGGCATCCCTGTGGTTCTTCTAACACCTAACATACAAAATTGGCATGACACTGGTGCCAAGAGGAAATATTCATCGAGAGAGTCTAGGACCAGCGGAATTGTGATCTCCCACCCCACTACCTGGGTCCCCAGCCCAGAGTTGCCTATTCTCTTATGAGGTGGTGAAACAACCTCTCTGCCAGAAACAAGGACCAGCTCCTGGGTCCTAAAATGGACCAGAGAAGAGTGCAAGTTAGAGGCTTGGGATCTGCTTTGAGCATAACAATGAGGCATTATGTGGATAACTTCAGAAGTGGGAGGCTCAGAAAACGACTGAAGATGAGACATTAGAGATGAAACAGATGGGTGCTCAATGTCTCCATCAGTGGAAAATGTAGGGCAGCTGCCAGATGTGCACTCCACAACTGACTGGCTTCTCAGAGAGAGCTGGGCCTCTGCCAGCTCAGTGACCCTTCAGAGTAGCAGGGGCTGTGGAGGGAAGCAAGACCCCCAAGACCACAGACTCCCCTCTCCCAACCACATTGTCAGCACTTCTAAGTCTGGGGCTATAACTGAGACAGTAGATTCTATGTAAATGTTGAATGGATGAATGAATGAGTCTCATAGGCCATTTCCATCCTGCCAAACCCCGAACAAGGATCCAAGATAGAATAGGATAGATCCAATATTAGTACCTGCCTACCAATGTCGGTTTTCTGGCTTCTAAGAGGTTAACATTGTTCATAGGAGGTACCTGGTCAACATACCACTCTCCTGTCCATCCCTTCACTATGCAGGTGGGGAAGGAGTCTGTGAGCTGTCTGCTTCCAGTAAGCTGAAGCCCTCAGCCTGATTCCAACTTCCTGACTGTGTGATGTTGGTCAAGTGATTTAACCTCTCAGAGTCTCAGTTTTCTCATCTGTAAAATAGGACAGTAATAATACTCAACTTGTGAGAGTGTTGCAAGAATTAAGTGAACCATTTTAACTAAAGCATCATTGTCATCATCATCATCTGAGGGTATACAAACAAGGCAGGCAGGCAGCTGAAATTGGCAGGATGCCAAGGGAAGGATGAGGATGAAGACAGGAAGAGATAGGGGGTTGAGGGCTTGGGTTTTGCATCCAGGACACAGAAAAACTCATAAAATCAAGTCTGCATCCTGTGGAAACAGAGATGGATGCCACAGTCCTCCCTGAGAAGTGCTTCTTGGGCTCCTGGGAAGTCAATGGTGACAAAACAAAGTCAGAGCAGGAGTGCATTTTCCTAGAACCACCCTTGCTCCCAGCAGTCTTTCCTGGGAGAGGAAGGCATTGCCCTGGCTGCAGTTTTTGATCCTTGGAAAACCCACAGTGAGACTTAGTCGTTTTTCAAGTCTCCTATTAGCATGTCTACAGTCTGGCCTGTCATCTCAGAAAGCAGCTGCTTCTGGAATAGTTGCTCAGTTACTGGTTTTCTGTCCTTACCCGAGCTCAGAGCATTTCCTCAAGTCTTTTATTACTTAGCTCTTAATAAAGGAATGTCCTCTTCCAGCTGAGAGAACATGTGCTTTGCAGACATCCAGCTCAGGTTGGCTGTTTTGCTGTGGTTTCTCAGAAACATCATCAGTCCTTCACCTGGAAGAAGCAAACTGTCTCTATGTCCTCTCACTTTTAACCATGTCTCACATGACATGGCTTTGGGTGCTTCAGAAATGACTTCCAGAGAGTATGCTTTGCATGATGTCCTGGAAATAATGTTCCAGAAAATAGTGGTGACTTCCTGGGAGAGGGCATAGATAGGCAACCTTAGCCCCTGAGACGTAACCTTTCTCTCTGAAGGCTGTAATCTCAGGGATTCTTGGTTTGTGGATGTTTCAGATTCTTCTGATCTGATTTTTTTCTACCCTGCAGGGGACAGCATTGGGCAAAGAACTGTGGAATTCGTATGATAAAAGAAGAAACATTTGCTTCCAATTATCCAAATTATTGTTTGCTAATTGAAGTAAAAAAGGGGTATTTTTTTTCTCCTCTGGTTGGCATAAGCATCCCTTCACTTAAATCTCTTTGATTGAACAAAAATGCTTTTGGAGTGTTTAGTTTAATTCCATACATCATTTTCCTGATTAGTACTTGTTCAGTAATGCCCTGCGATGGAAGCAAGCTTCAACCAGAGAGCAGTTTGTCATCAAAGCTGCAGAAACTGATATATATTACATAGGCACCATTGTGCGTCTGTCACCCTGCCTGGATTTTTTTTTTTTTTTTTTTGGCATGGGTATCAGTTTTGGGGACAAAAATTTATCTGCCACTGTCCTATAACCATATAGGCTTTCTCACATAGATGAACATTGCCTTAGGTCGAGTTTTCTGGAAATAGACTCTTAGATGGAGATTTGCCTGCAGAGCATGGTCTCAGAAACAACACCTGTTGGGGATTGTGGCATGCATAGGGGAGCTGGCTAGTATTCCAGTACCTATGTCCCCCATGGCATCAAATGTTGCAATTGCAACAGACAACCTTTCAGAGTTGTTCCAGATTGAGACAAAGAGGCTGAGCTTTTGTGTCCTGATCCTGACCAGTCTTTGGACATGAGCTACCAGAAAGGAAATGGAACCTTGAGTGTGGGAGCTCCTTCATACCTAGGGAGGGAAGCAGCTGTGAATTTTTAGGAGCCATCACTTCAGAGAAGGATGGGGAGTGGGATCTGGGGAGAGGGGAATAAGTATCCCAGTCCTAAAGGGGGTTTCAGGCAGTCTACCACAGCATTCACCACGCCCACATCTAAGCAAGTGTGCTTTACATGGAAAATAGAGATTGACATATGTTATTTTTGAAGATGCACATGAAAAGCCCCCAGAAACCTTTCTTAGTGCCAGCTGTTCAGATGTTGTGGTCCTCAAACTCTTTTTCAAGTAGAGCTTTGCAAAGTCGATGGTATTTACTTATTCTGGGCAGATGCAACGAAGTTATCTCTGAACTTTTGCCAGCGATCAAAGGAACTGGTGATGTAGAACAGTTCCACGGGCCATCTCCTTCCTGCCCATCATTTATCATCCCAACCCTCAACCTTTTTTCTGAGTAATGATTGCACCCTAAACACATAAAATTAATCACCACTTGAGGCCAGCCAGGTGTCTTGCCTCCAGAAATTATCTCACTGCAGCAAAATAACAGCTCGGATCTGATAATGTCTCATAATTTCATTTAAAGAGCACAGTGGAGTCATATGGGAGCCACTGACAGGTTTGCAAAGTTGTGAGAAGCAAAGAGCTAGAGCTGGCTTCGTGCAAAGATCGGGCAGCAACTGTTTCAGATAAAGTCCTGTTTCAGGTTAAAAAAAAAAAGGCTCACCTTGACTTAAAGCAGTACTAATTAAATCACCAGCTTCCAACAAAGGAGAAGGCTTGTAGGGCAGAATCAGGTGCTCACACAGAAGAATAGCTCTGTTTTTTTCTGGAAACTTTACTACGATGGTTTTGCAGAACTCAGGCACAGGCTAAGGAGAAGCTTTTAAATTCTACACTTAGCAGTAGATTATTACATGATTCAATGAAGCTCCGATTTTGAAATTCCATATGATAAGCCCTGCTTAACTTAACAGTGGCTGACAGTGGCCTTCTCTTGTACCCTGTATGTATATTTTATTTTAACTATGCGGCCCTCTGGCAACGTCCTGTACATTTCAATCAATCAGAAACCCCATTTGTCAGTTCCGTGTGGAGTTCAGCGCTTCTGAGGATTTGGCAGACAGAAAACAATCACAGAGCTAGATATAAAAATGATTGTCTTAATCTAATCACGTGGCATTTCCAATATCTAAATCCGGGATGGAAGCACATTCTTGCAATACACAGAATGATAGATCCACAAACACCAGGCTGGTTTTTACTGATGAGCTTGGCCTCCGTTTTAGATTAGCGGCAAATCCTTATAACTTGGTTCTAATTGAGAGCGTAGCGGTTGCTATTAAATTCCTTTACAGAAACAATACTGCCTACCCGATTACACTTACTGAGAACATTCTCCTGCTCTATCGGAAACTATCCAAATGGATGAGTATTAAGGCAAACACTTTATAAAGTAGCACTCCCCGAAGACAGGTTGGAATGTTTGATTAAGAGAAGCCTCAGATAGAGTCTGTGAGTAAAATAAAGCCGTTCTAAGTGTCTTAGGGCTTTGCCCTGCCTAAGTCTGCATTACAATTCCACTCCACCTTCATTCTCGGAGCCCAGTAAATGTGTTCTTGTGACATTCAACTCTGAAGAGAAGGAAACTGAGTCTTAGTAAAATGTCCCGCTTGCCTCTTCAAGCGGTATCATCTTGTCTTATTAAAATCTTTCAGAAAATCTAGACCTGCATACACAGCCAGTGGGTCCTAGGACAGGTTGTGCTGCATCCTGGCTGGCCTCGGTCCTTCTAATACAGAACTCGCCCAGGGGAAAGGAACAGGTCTGTCCAGCCTCTGAGCAAACAGACACCCAGCCCCCCTGGCTGTTAGTATGCTAGCAGCAAACAGCACCCATGATAAACAAGCACCCTTTAAATAGG
>CAUYLG010015210.1:0-112500 GCA_963573385.1 Cacajao melanocephalus | reverse complement strand
AAAGGTTGGACTGGGGTTTGAAAATAAGCTGGGAAAGCAGACAAAGGAATGCAATCTGATATCTGCCAATCGATACAACTGCCAATGGCCGGGTCTTCTTTGTTTCACATGGTTTGGGGCTCACTGTGTAGGCTGAACGCTGTACGGAACCGAACACTTCCTGCCCACTGGGAAGTCATTTGGAAGGGACCCCGGTCTGCTGGAGACTTAATTTGGCTTTTTCCAAAGCCAGCTCCAGCCCGTTTTCTGGGCAAATTTCCCTCCTGAAGTTGCCCAAACAAATGGATTTATCATCACTCACAATGCCAGCAAAGAGGCTCCAGGAGCCTGAATGCAAGCATAAAATAAAATAAATACCTTTGGATAAGGGAGATGGCAAAGCATCTCTCCCTGTCGAGGTCTTTGCCAATGACACCCTGGCAACCCAAAATGGCAACATGGAGTTTTTGAAGATTAATTTTTAAAGGCCAAAACACATTTCATTCTATGAAGTCCTCCCATAATTTTAATTTCTCAGTGTATTTGTCTGTTGTTTTTAAATGGAATAAACAAGCCAATTTACAATCCAATTAGCTGTCTGCAATTTTGGCTATGGCAATCCCTCAAGTTACAATTTGTCCACACAAGGACAATCTGTGTTGCCTTGATCACATGGGATGTATAGAGCTACCATTTTGTTGGGTACCTACTGTGTTCTGAGCACTGTGTGAGGTGCTTTACATATATCTATTCTCTTCACTATAGCCCTACAAGGTAGATAGTTATCTGTATACAGACGAGCAAACTGAGGTTCAGAGAGGTTAAGTGACTTGTCCAAAGTCACACAGCTGTTATGTGGCAGACAGTGAATTCAAACCTAAATCTGTTTGGCACCAAGGCTTAGGAGATCCTCTGTTCCCTGCTCTTTGTTTGGGTCACCATTACTTAGATTCTGGGTAGGTCAATCAAGTTCATCCATTCCTTTCAAGACTGGTGCCCACGTCAATAGGATAGATGATTCATTGTCCTCTGAGAGGACCCATTGCCCTCTCCTCAGCCCCCAGCCACTCTCGGATTGAAATGAGCAGCTTCTCCATTACTGGCCTCCAAACACCCTCCCATGTCCTGCCCCCAATCCATTAGTGAGATGGAACTTTCTGTCTTCACAAGAAAGAAATCATCCTGCAGGTTTGCGGGGATCCCTGACTCTTAAAAATCAAAATATTCCCAACCCAGGGGCCTCAAGGCAAAAGTCAGTTATATCCCTTTCTGCCTTAAAGGAATTTGGGCTTCAACTTTGACGTTTTGTGTTTGAATTCTGCAGGGAAGGTGGGTCTATGATCACACATTCTTTCTCTCTTAAAATCAGTGCTTAAATAGGCTTTCTAGCTTATTGCTCAAGGCAGTGCTGGGAAGCACAGATTAAACATAATGGTGTGAGTCTTGGGTGAAGTATCAGGATTTGGTGGATGGATTTCAGTGTTTTTAAATTTCTAGATCATAGTATATATTTAAAGCTTGAGCTGTAGCCTTTCTTCTCCTTTGGTAGCAACATTTGAATGTTTATCCATAATTTGCCCAGTTTTGGCTTTTAAAACAGTATCATTGTGGGTTGTACTTGCAATAAATCTGAGCATTTTTGACCTTCATTCCACAACTTGACTTCAATATCTGCTAGTTCCTTTTTATAAAACAAATTGCATCAATCACGTTCACATTTAACCAACTGCAGCTTCAATTGTTTTTGTTCTGTTTCATAAGTTCTTTCTCCAGATTAAATGCTGTTGCACCCAACAAACTGCTCTCGGCTGAAGTGGGAAAGTGTGATTCGATTAGTATAGATTCTGGAATCGGGTAAGTACTGTATCAGCGTCCTCTCTAGAAAAGAGGTGACATGTCTTGGGATATTAAGAATGGCCATTTAATGTAAAAACTCAGATAATACACGAGTTAAATGGAGAAAATGAGAGAAAGCTTTTAAGCATTCTCCCAAGACGGATTGCAGAATAATATTATTGTACACGGAAGCGGGGATGATCAGCACCGTCAGGAGGCCATTATAGAAGTGGGGTTGAAAATCATTACGGCAAAAAGCATTTCAGAGCTGCAGCGTGAGAGCGGCAACACATAATGAATTATCAATAGAGAACTGATGATTCAGTTATCTTACAATATGAACAGAAAACTTCCTGTTGCCTAATTTTAATCTGCCATGCTGATAAATGGCTTGAGGATGGAGCCCCATTTCCTTTGTGAGAAGAGGGGAGGGGAGTGGGAGTTGGGGGGTGGATGCCAGAATGTTATTTTAAATTAAATAGTATCTGAACCAAGGATTCAGCCAATACCTTCAAGTTATTGAACAAGAACCCAAGTTCCATGAGTTACTTGAAAGATACCTGTCTCTAAGGTGCTGAAGTAGAGGCACTACAAAATCGTCTTTCAACTTAACAAACCTGTATTTACAAAAACAGCAGCCAGCCCACCATACTTTGCTAATTTGATTTTTTGAAACTGTATTCAACTATTGTTTTTCTGGATTACTGAAGTTTGGGGCATGCCCTTAAATTTTGCCCAGATGAGTGTCTCAGTAACCTCACCCTAGCCCCTGCCCTGCTGCCTATAAATACTGCAAGGTAGGCCAGATTATCCCCAATTCACAGCCTAGGAAGCTGTGGTTTAGAGAAGGAGAGAGATTCAGAACTCAGGTTCTCTGTTTGTCAATGGTGGGGCTGAGATTCAAATCTAGCCTGTCTGACTCAAAATCCCAGCAACTCTCTACCTGACCAAGCTCTGTTTCTCTCAATCTCACTCTATCTCTCTCTCTCAGTCTCCCCCCACCACTTTGTGTGTGTGTATAAGCCTTTCCTAGTCAGTATCACGATCCCAATGATAGAGTTTATATATACCCATGTGTGCATGTGCACATATATATATATATATTAAATCGGGCCTCACTCTGTTACCCAGGCTGGAGTGCAGTGGTGCTATCATAGCTCACTGCAGTCATCTAACTCCTGGGTCAATCCTTTCGCCATCCATTTGCCTTGGCCTCCCAAGTAGCTATTACTACAGGTGCATGGCACCATGCCTGGATAACTTTTTTTTTTTTAGTAGAGATAGGGTCTTGTGATATTGTCCAGGCTGGTCTCTAACTCTTGGCCTCAAGTGATGATCCTCCCTCCTCAGCCTCCCAAGGTGCTAGGATTATAGGCATGAACCATAGCCCTCAGTCAGATAGGGTTCTTTATATAAAGTTCCAAAATGCTATTTGCTTACTAATTCTGGGACACATGAGCTCTTTGGCTATTTCACTTTAAAAAACTATTGGATATTTACCAAGAGGAAATATGTTACCTTAATTCTAAGACTTGAGGTGCCCATTTGTACTGGCACTTGGAAAAGTTTGCTTTACTTATATATTTCTTTAGAGACAGAGTTTTGCTCTGTCGCCCAGGCTGGAGTGCAGTAATGCAATCTCGGCTTACTGCAACCTCCGTCTCCTAGATTCAAGTGATTCTCTTGCCTCAGCCTCCTGAGTAGCTGGGATTATCATGCCCAGCTAATTTTTGTATTTTTAGTAGAGACGGGGTTTCACTATGTTGTCCAGGCTGGTCTCAAACTCCTGACCTCAAATGATCTGCCTGCTTTAGACTTCCAAAGTGCTGGGATTACAGGCATGAGACATGGTGCCCGACTTTAAAAGGCACTGCCCACCCATGTAAGATGCTGTTCTCATGAAGGAACCAGAACTTGGTAGCAACGGTTGCCCCAGGGATGAGTACTGGGTAACTAGGGGCCAAAGGGAACTTACTTTTCACCTCATATCCTGTTGTACTTTTGCATATTGTACCATAGGTATAAATTCACTTTTTTATTTTTTGTGTGTGAGACAAGATCTTGCTCTGTCTCCCGGGCTGGAGTGCAGTGAAATTAGCTACTTAAATCAAAACAAACGGAAGTTTGGGGCGGGCATGGATTGATAGACTTCTCATGCCCTGTTCACATGTGATCGGAAACACTCCTCCGAAGAAATCATCCCATGGCCATTGTCAACTTCAGCAAAAGCCAAGAAAAGAATAAGCTGGTACATTGTGGAACATTAAGCAGCTGTTAAAAAGATCAACCAGATCCAGAGGCACTGGTGTGGAAAGATCTCAAAGATAAATTGCTCACTTTTTTAAAAGTCAAGAGTTTTGATAGTATATATTGTGTGATCCCAATTATTTTAAAAGGATATATACATAATTATACACGTATATATGTATGTTCACGTGTATACCTATATATGAGTTTTGTGTGATGGTACGTACACAGAAAAATGTTAGAGGCCTAGTAAGAATCTGATGAAACTGGTAATCACCAGAGGGAGGGGCTGGGAGTCTCAGATGGAAGAAAGTCTGAAATGTTCTCTATGCCCTTTTATATTTTTCAGATTTTTACTATGAGCAGGTGTCATTTTATTATAAAATTTTAAGCCTCTGGTAATTTTATTTTCTAATTCTACCTTTCCATATTATCCAAGTGTTGTCACATAAATATACCTAATTTATATTCTAAAATGGTATTTTAAAATGTTATAGTCTGTAACAATTAATGAGGAAGTACCTTGTAGAGATTTTTTAAATAACAATTCTAGGCTGGTACAGTGGCTTATGCTTATATTACCAACACATTGGGAAGCCCAGGCAGGAGGATCATTTGAGGCCAGGAGTTTCAGACCAGGCTGGACAACATAGCAAGATCTCATCTCTACAAAAGACAATGAGCTGGGCGTGGTGGTGGGCACCTGTAGTTCCAGCTACTCGGAAGGGTGAGGCAGGAGGATCAACTGAGCCGGGGAGATTGAGGATGCAGTGAGCCGTGATCAAGCCACGGCGCTGCAGCCTAGGCATCAGAGTGAGACCCTGTCTCAAAAAAGAGAAATCATAGCTCCATTGAGATACATTTCATGTATCATACAATTAACCAATTTAAAGTGAACAATTCAGTAGTTACTACTATATTAGGAGTTATGCAATCATCATGACAATTTGGTTTTAGAACAGTTTCATCCCCTCGAAAAGAAACCTAGTACTCATTAGCAGTCTCCCCAGTTCCTTGCCCCTTCTCCCTTCTATAGATTTGTGTATTCTGGATGTTTCACCTAAATGGAATCACACAATATATAGTCTTTTGTGATTGGCTTATTTCACTTAGCATAATGTCTTCAAGGTTTGTCCATGATGTAGTGCATTTCAGTACTTCATTCCTTTTTGTGGCTGATTAATATTCCATTGTATGGCATGGCCATATCCTGTGTTGTGTATCCATTTGTCAGTGGATGAACATCTGGGTTGTTTTCACTTTTTAGGTGTTATGAATAATGCTGCTGTGAACATGTTTTTTGGTGAAACTGTTGGGTCCTATGGTAACTCTACATTTAACATTTTGAGGAACCACCAAATTGTTTTCCAAAGCAGCTACATCGTCTTACAATCCAAATCCCAGTTTATTCAAACCCTAGCTGGTACTTGTTATTATCTTTTTGATTCAGATGCATTTACAAAAATAATTTAAATAATACATGAGTCCATTCTTACTGTGAAAGAGTCAGAGCAAACCATAATTCCGCAGAGTTAAATAGAAAAATTCTCTTTTCACTGTTCTTTCCATCTCATCTCCCTCTCCAGAGGTCAATGTGGTTTAGCGCACATTCCTCCAGGAATATTTTTGCATGTTTCTTCATATTTGTGCAGAGATAAATATAGGTCTACTGTTTTTACATATGTGTGGTCATACTACATGTACTGTTTTATGGTTTTCCCTTTTCATTGTATACTTGAAGATTGTTCAATATAATGTATAATATTTTTAAATCATCCAGATTTGTTTTTAATGCCCCTTATTGTCTCACGCAGAACGTAGACTCTAGATTTGTTCAACAGAGGTTGCCTGGCTTATTTTGCACCAAAGCACATTGCCTAGAGGCCTGCACCACCCCTTTAAACAATTCTTTGTACCCTGACTATTGTCCAATACTTAAAAAATTTAGTGATGATCATGGGGGAAGAGCTACTGAGAGCAAATCATGACTCTGTCATTTATGAGTTCAGTGGCTCTGAGTCTCTGTGCCTCAGTGTCCTCATTTGTAAAATGGGGCTTAACGATAACTCCTACTTCATAGGGTTGTTGGGAAGATTAAATAGGATGATAAAGGTCCAACTTTTGGCCGTGTCTGACCTCCAGTACCGACTCCATACTGTTAGCTATATACACAGTCTAGAAGCACAAGCTGAGAGAGAAGTCAGTTTCTTTAGTGCAATTCTCTCTGCCGTTAGGCCGCCTGGCTACTAAATCAGTTCCACGTGTGTTCAAGAGGGGCCCCCAGCCCAGGGAGTTAAGATCTCAGCCCTGGGGAGTTGAGTAGGGCCACAACCCTTAAGCCTTACTCTTTTGATTGAAATAAAATTGCAAAATGAATGGTAATCACAATAGCAGGTCATTATCCATTGGGTCCAAGCTGGGCCATCACGAAGGATATTGACATAGCCACAAAAATAAGCCCAGGTCCAGAGGCCAAGCCCCTGAAAGAAGCTAGGCTAAGGGAAAGAGTAAAAATTGCCATCACTATCAAAAACATCACAGCTTGTGTTAGGATCCCACAATTTCTGATGCATTGCTGCGGCTATTGTTCCAGAATAAAAGAGAAGATTGGTATGTGCATCAAATTGAGCATCTGCTGATGAAAAAAAATGGCCAACTGGTCCGCTGTTGACAATTCTCATCCCCGGGACTTAACTGACCCTCACTTATTTTATTTTGGGCAGACTCGTATATTAACAGTGATTACGGGCCCTGTAAAGTGATCAATAAATATTTGTTGAATTATGTAGAATCAATTGGACTTTTATTTACTCTTTAATTCCCAAAGCTAAGTGCTAGGTCCTTTGTAAACATCTCTTTGATATGCTAAAGAAACTGAAATGTTTGATGAGCTCTTAGTTTTAAACTGGACTTATCAACTTGGAAAGTTATGGATTTGCTAATGATTAATGGGCAAGAACTGGTTGGTAAATATCAGCCATGACTTTGGGGCTTGGTTGAAGAAGGCAAGAAACTGGATGCAGCTCTGGCGGTCTGGTCCTTTTCTTTTGTGACTGACCTCAATGGAGGGTCTTGTGCATCTTTGAGAAGAATCTTCTAACAACTCATTCTCATGTATTGCTTTTCCTCATCTTCTATCTTCTTGGGGAAGAGTCTGCTTAGCTTGACAATGCAAACCCTTTTAGGATCCCATTGGAAGCCACAAGTCCACATAACTCCTGTACTTTTTCATCTCTATTTCAAAACAGAATTAAGTTTTGTTATTGTTTGAATTAAAATGGTCCTAATTCGCTTTGTTGGTTATCATACATCCAAAATCAAGACCACTTTCCTGCTGTTTAAAAAAATACCAAGAGGAAAGAAGAAAGTTAGTGGCAAGATTGAGTTTCAACTGTTATATTTAATCATTTGCTGTGAGATAATCAGGCTATCAATTTCACAGAACAGTGAAAACATATGTCTAAAGATGCAAGAAGAATAAGCTGAGCCATATAAATTTCATTATACATCTTAGGCAGCCTATGGAAAGAGAAAGTCATCCTCTAACAAACAGTATAGGCTAGGTTATGCTACAGTAACAACCACAGAATCTCAGCAAAAGTTTATTTCATACTAATGATACATATCGAACTCATTTCAGCCAGAGACTCTGCTCTTTATAATTACTTAGAGACTTAGGCTGCTAATTACCACAGTAGTATGAAAAGAACAAGAGTTGCACTGGCTCTTAAATTTTTCTGCTTAGAAATCACTTCTGCTCACATTTTATTAGCCAAAATAAGTCACCTGGCCATGCTAACTTCAAAGGAGAGAAATGTAGTATTTTGTTGTGTGAGGAAGGAGGACACCTGTAAGTATTTGGGGAACAGCTAAAATGACTATCATAGATCCCAAATCTACATAGCTCAACACAAAAAAGAGTCTGTGATTCCTCCATGCAAAGTGCAACCTGTATCCAGGAAAGCTGGAAGTGGGTCACAGCCTCATGAGCATAACTCCATGCAACTACTTTCCTGTGCCAATCCCCATCTCCTTCTCTTTCTTGTGCTCTCCATTCTTTCACCCCATCTATCTATTCCTGAGTGTGCAAAGCACTTTTCAGCCTTGTGATCTTAACAGCCTTGGGTTAGGGTCTACAAGGGAGAGGGGGATCTGAGTAGCACCAACCTGAAGTGTCTCCTACTTCAAGAATGAATTTAAATATTCCAAGGCTCTTCATTGCCTCTGTCCTCCTAAAGGTTAAGACAACGGACTCTAAAATCTACATCTGGCAAAGGACTTGTATTGGAATATATGAAGAATTTCTCCAACTCGAAATCAAATAGACAGACAACCTAATACTTTTCAAAGGACAAAAGGATTGACCAGATATCTCACAGAAGATATGTGAATGCCCATAAATACATGAAAAAGTGCTCAACATCATTAGTTGTCAGAAAAATCTTAATTTAATGCAAATTAAAACCACACTGAAATATTACTATAAAACTGCCTGAACAGTTAAATCTAAAAAAGCTGACGACAGTAAATGTTGGCCAGGATTTGGAGCAACTGGAACTCTCATACCTTGTTGGTGGAATTGCAAAGTAGTCCAATCGCTTTGGGGAAAGGTACAGTGCTTTTCTTTCTTAATATATCTGAACATAACAGCTGCTCTATGGGCACAGCATTCCCATCCCAGGTATTTACCCTGGAGAAATACAAGCAGATGTCCTCCAAAAGAATTGTCTGAGAATGTTCACAGCAGTTTAATTCTTAATAGTCAAAAATCTGGAAATAGCTCAGGTTTTCATAAAGAGGAGAATGGATAAGCAAACTGAGTTATGGTCACATAATGGAATTTGGGAATAAAAAGGAACGAACTATTGATACATGTAACAATATGGATGCAGCTGAAAAACATTATGTGGAGTAAAAAAGCCTTACACTAAAGAGGACGTACTGTATGAGTCCAAATTTTTGGACGTTCTAAACAGGGTAAATTAATCCATGGTAGACAAAATAAATCATTGAAAGAGTACTTGCTTCTGTGGTTTGGAGGCAGGAATTGACCAAGAAGAGGCGTGGGGGAACTTGATGGAGGGATGGTAATTCTCTCTTGGTAAGAGGTGTGCACTGCAAAGGTATATGGATTTTTCAAAACTCATGGAGTGACATGTTGAAGATTTATGCATGTTATGGATGTAAACTTTATCTTTAAAAAAGCTGTAAGCCAACACTAAACTCTAGTGAATAATATGCAGGCTGATATGTTTAGGGTTAAAGTCAACTGGTGTCTGCAACTTATTTTGAAATGTACACACACATAAATACAATGAAATAGTGGATAATGGAGGATTGATGTGTGATAAAGCAAGTACAGATGCTCCTTGACTTACAGTGGTTCCACTTGTGGTTTTTCAACTCCACGATGGTGTGAAAGTGATCTGTATTCAGTAGAAATGTAACTTCATGTTGTAAGTTGAGAACTTTATGTCAGTTTTGACTTAGGATGCATTCTTGACTTATGATCTTTTTTGACTTATGATGGGTTTATCCAGATGTAGCACCATCATAACTCCAGGAGCATTTGCACAAGAAAATATTAATTGCAGAATCTAGGTGCTGGGTATGTGGACATTCTCATATAATTCCTTCAACTGCTATGTATGGAAGAAAGAAATCCCCATAGGTTCTGCAGCCCAGTTCTCCTGGACTGAGGCCAAGCTCTCTCACTTGCTTGCTGGGTGATCTTAGACAAGTTTTTTTTTTTTTTTTTAACACATCTGGTCCTTGGTTTTCTTAATATCACCAATCTCCTGGGGTGGTTGTGAGCATTAAGCATGTAAAAACCCTCATCCCCTAATAAATGCCCAGGTCATCTCAGCTATTATTATTTTAACATCATTCTTTTGTGCTTTCTTTATCTAATATTCTGAGGATGAATCTGAATATGACAGCTCTCCTGATGTCATTTCCAAGCCCCAAATCAGAAAGATGAACTGGGATCCCCTGTTCACCTAACCTGGTGCCTGCCCAAAACACAGAAAGTATCCAGGAAGTGTGGGTGGGGCAGAATTGATGGGGCTGCTCAGTTTATAACATCATGGCAAACAACCTCTGAACACCTCTGGACACTCAACAGGGAGGGACTCATGTGATAATCTTGGTATAATCCTAACAAGAATTGGCTCTCTTAGCATTTCCTAGGCATGAGAGCTCCAGATCTTGCAGGGAAAGGAATACCCAAAATGATGTTCCTCCATTCTTTTTCTCTTAGAAGGGACTAGTAACCCATTCTATAGATTTTTTTAGATATATTTAGAGACAGGGTCTCCATCTGTCATCCAGGCTAGAGTGCAGTGGCATGATCACAGCTCACTGCAGCCTCAACCTTCTCAGCCCAAGTGATCCTCCCACCTTGGCCTCTCAAGTAGCTGAGATGTACAGGCATGTGCAACCATGCAAGGCTAACTTTTAAAAAGAATTATAGAGATGGCGTCCTGTTGTGTTGCTCGGGCTGGCCTTGAACATCGGGTCTCTAGTGATCCTCCTCCCTCAGCCTCCCAAAGGGCTGAGAGTACGGGCATGAACCACTGAATCTAACCTAGATTTCTGATTAGAGCCCTGGTTCTCACCAGGGGAAATTTCGTTACCCATACCCCTCGCTCCTCCCCAGCCCTTGGCAATGTCTGAAAGACATTTTTGGTTGTCATGACTGAGGAGGGTGGTTTGCTCCTGGCCTCTAGTGTGCAGAGGCCAAGGATGCTGTTAAACATCCTACAATGCTCAGAGCTGCCCCACTCCCCAACAAAGAATCACCCAGCCCACAGTGTCAACAGCACTGCAGTTAAGAAAGCCTGTAGCAGGTGGTAAAGGAAAGCTGGGCAGAGTGGCCATGTCAACATGACTCATTTGACAGTCATTTTCTGAGCTTTCTCTGTACCAGAGCCCGAGCCCACTTGGATGTGGAGAGCCACAGACCCTTTCCCAATGGCAGCCATGAGGATGGGGAAGGCCACCAAGGGGTACATTCCTCTCCCAGGCTCCACCTTCCCTCCCTCCCTTTCTGCATACTGGAAGCACAATGCTGCTTTAAACTGTTCCTGGGGCAAAACTCCAGAACTCATTTTCTCTTCCACTTTTTCTGAAGCTGACATGAGGATGCCCAAGAATGTCTCATTGATTCATGTAATAGATTTATTTAATACGCCCATTACCCTGAGGCCCAGGGGAGAGAGGGGCCAGGGGCAGCTTAGGACAATGCACATGGCCATAAAAACCACAGCTACATTAAATGTAATCAAATGGCTAAAATCTGTCCCAGACCCACATTAGAGGAAGCGTGTCATAACCCTTCTGTCACAACATCGAATTTAAAAGGGGCCTCCAGAAACGGAGACCGTGACCCAGGCCAGCTGGCCATGCAGCCACTTCCTGTGAGCTGTGATTAGAAGACCCTGAAAAGGCCTCTCTGGTCCTAATCTCTGCCCCCGAGCCAAGCCATGACGCCTGGAATCCCACCATTAGATTTGTTCTTTTGGGTTAAGCATTGTTCTCTCTACTCAGTCCTCTTTTAAAGTGTAAATATCATCAGAAAAAAAATGTGATTCATCACCAATTCTTGAGGATGTATTCAGTAGTGGTTAAATGCAGTGACTTTATTTCTTATTTTTATTATTTTAGAAACAAGGATTCTCTCTGTCGCCCAGGCTGAAGTGCAGTGGTTCAATCGTAGCTCATTGCAGCCTTAAACTCCTGAGCTCAAGGGATCCTCTGGCCTCAGGGAATTGCTGAGACTACAGGCATGTGCCACCACATCTGACCAATTACTTTTAAAAAAAATTTTGTAGAGACAGGGTTTCTCTATATTGCCCACTCTAGTCTTGAACTCCTGACCTCAAGCAATCCTCCTGCCTCAGCCTCAGGTAGGCTCAGAGAGGTTCGATGATCCTAATTTCAAATCACTGCCCTACCACTTGTGAGCTGCGTGACCTTGAACAAATCACTGCACCTCTCTGGGCTTCAACTATTTATTCACCAAATCTAATCTTGAATTGTAGCTCCCATAATCCCCACATGTTGTAGGAGGGACCCAGTGAGAGTTAATTGAATCATGGGGGTGGGTTTTTCTCATGTTACTCTCACGATACTGATCTCATGAGATCTGATGGTTTTATAAAGCGCAGTTCCGTGCACACACTGTCTTGCCTGCTGCCATGTAAGACGTGCCTTTGCTTCTCCTTTGCTTTCCATTGTGATTGTGATGCCTCCCCAGCCATGTGTAACTGTTGAGTCCATTAAACCTCTTTTTCTTTATAAATTACTCAGTCTTGGGTATGTCTTTATTAGCAGCATGAGAACAGATTAATAGAGTGAATGAATACAGGAATAGTATAAAAGACACATATGGCAAGAGACTGCCATGAAGAGCCCCCAAACCAGATTCAGACTGCAGCCATTGTGTGGGCCCCAGGGTGCTGTGCCGAGCTGTGATGAGTGAGCTCATAAATACATTCACACGCATGCACATTCACTCTCAGTTACATACACACTCATAGAGAGACACACATATCCCCGTGATCAAACACAGCATATGCATGCATACATGCAAAGATGCTTCCCCAACATACACACATGTGTGCATACACATTTGCAGGTATATGCATATCCCTCCACACTTACACACACACCACACACACATACACACATTCACAGGTATACACACATTCCCTCCTCTTCTTACACACAGACACATACATCCAGAGATCCATACACATTCACACACAGATACCCACTCACAAGTGTTCAGGCATTTGTATTAACAGAGTCATATTCATAGATATAGTCAAATTTTCCCTATCCTCATATACACAGATATATACATGCATTAACAGATCAACATATGCATCCGCACTTTGACTCATACCAGCACACACCTTCCCCCACATTGGCACATGTAGAGGCATACATTCCTAGATGGACACACATTTCCCATGTTCACAAACTCAGCTGCACATTGGCAAGTATACACATTTACATGAACACACTCACAGTAGTAGATATCTTAAAATTGTCTGCATACACACACACATACACACATTCACATATACACACATGTTCTCACACTCACACAGTCACACACATTCATACACATTCAGCCCACACATATATACCTTCACAGATATACACACATTCCCCCCATAGACACATTACGTTGTAAGTCTTCACATATTCATAACACACTAATATTCACAGATATATTCAGATTCCCCATTTGCATTCAGAGATACACATATATTCTCCCACATTAGCACACAAGACATACATCCATAGATGTACACACGTCTCCTACATTCATGCATACACACATTCACAGATACATACCCATTAGTGCACAGATCCAGACACATACGCAGATATACACACATTCCTCCTCACTCACACAATCACGTGTGTTCACAGATAAACACACAGGTCCTCACATTCACACCCATACATGTTCCCTGTCCTGAGATATTGAACAAATTCAAAGCCCTCAGTGCCCCCTAGTCTTGTCTGGAGAACCTCAGAGCTTTCTCCAGAGTGACATTTCAAGTCGTATGCACCACCCATAACTATGTAAGTGGGCGTGCTGGCTGCATTCTGACCTGTTCCAGAATGTGTTCACCAGAGGGCCATGAGGAAGCCCAGGAGGTCCTGGGTGTGGGGCTGCTATCATGTTTTTCTTTTCATCCCCTTGGCAAGCTTTTGATCAATGGCATTGACTCAAAACATATCCTCTTCCAATGTTCTGCCTCTTGTGGACTGATACTCATGTTCCCTGCCTCTCAAATAGGAGCCTGGTACACCCAGTCCTCTCACCACTCACCTTAGGACTCCAAAATCCAGGCAAGAAACCACCTTTTTGCACTCAATTAAAACAAGCTGCTTTAACCATAAATTAAGTTATAATGCCTGTGCCCACCAGAGGAGCTAGCAAGGCACCCCTTGCCCTTGTCATAAATTAACTCGTTGATCAAATTTTAAATTAATTATAAAAGTTGAAAATTAAATCTGTCTAAATTAGGGGCTTCCCCTGTTATTTTAATGAAGCGAGAGCCACCAGTGGCTTAGATCAGAGCTGTGACACCCAAATGTCAGCAGCGGATTCCTCCCTCCCAGCCTCCAACTTGTGAGCCTTTCCACAGCATGAGAGAGCAAATGTCTCAGCTCTTGGTTCTGGCAGTCCGATCTCCAGCCCAAGAGATTCTAGTACACCAGACAAAGGATTACTTCTCTGAATGTAATGAGCATAGGTAGTTTTACTTATTTATAGTTAATTCTTTAACATCGGAAAAAAATCCAATAGCCACATTTTATCCTACTTTTGTATGGTAAAATGACTCCACATGCCATCTCCCAGCTTCAACAATAAAGAATGTCTGTAGAAATTAAAGCAATGTATTTTTTTTTGAGACAGGGTCTCACTCTGTTGCCCAGGCTGGAGTGCAGTGATATGAACTCAGTTCACTGCAATCTCTGCCTCCCAGATTCAAACGATTCTCCTGACTCAGCCTCCTGAGTAACTGGGACCACAGGCACTCACCACCACGCCAGGCTAATTTTTGTATTTTAGTAGAGACAGGGTTTCCCCGTGTTAGCCAGACTGGTCTCAAACTCCTGGCTTCAAGTGATCCACTTGCTGTAACCTCCCAAAGTGCTAGGATTACAGGCATGAGCCACCATGCCCAGCCTAAAGCAATGTATTCTATACATGCTCATCAATGATAACTACTTGCTAGTCTTTCTTTGTTTTTGTCCATCCTTGACTTTATTGTTTCAGGGGCAGGCAAATTATGAACAAAGAAGTCAATGACTAACTTTGTGTTTTGAATTAGACTCTTTCGAGTGCATAAAGAGACAATGATCAGTTTGGGAAAAGAGAAAACATCCAAAACTCCCCCTTGTATGTCAAGATCTAGGTTGAAGGTATGAACATGGAGTTTTAATGCACACAAAGCCTAGAGAAAATGAAGGTCATGATGTCAAAGAGGTTCCCACCTGGCAGGAAGCATAAACATCCCTTCAGTGCGTAGGGTTGACCCGGTACTAAAGGGATGGAGAAGTCATGGAAAACAGTGAGGCAGGAGAGACTGAGAGTTAAGATGAGGCAGCCCTAGACAGTGGGCTTTATAAAAAGAGGGTGTGGCAGAGACCAAGAGCCTCAGCAGTGGACTCAAGCTTGATGTCTCAGGCCAGAAGGAGTGGTCCACACCACCTGATGTCAATACCAGATGCACAATCGCCACACGCCAGGATGTAGGACCCCGCAGCAAGGTCCCAGAGAATAACCCAAGGGTCATCAGGGCCTTCTCCTGGCTGCCATGTGGTTGTGTAACCTTCCCTTGTACTCAGGCGCTATATTGGAAATGACTGGGAAGGAGAGATTGTTGGAGAGTGAAGAAACAGTTCTGTAAGGAGCCTTGAATAGATTTCATATTTACCCAGAAGAGACCATCTTAAACCAGAAGTCACAGCAATCAATGAGAATTGAAACCCTAGGGAAAGATGAAGTTAGTTACAGAAAATACATCAAGGGACATCTGTTAATGCGTCTGAGTTCCTAGTGTGTACATTTTAATGATGCTGTTTAAGGTCACAGAAGAGCATATTGCAGTTTGCTGATCTTAAACAAAGCTTCACATGTGTATTTCCTAGTTTCCCCTTGACCTGATGTAATAATAGTGATTTGCCAAAGATCTATGATATTCTGGGCAGAGAAGACTATATGGGTGCTGTTACTACTCTTTGTGCAGGTGGAAAAATCATGTGAGATAAGGTCACTTGTCTTAAAACATCTGAATTAAAGTCCATAGGGGTTTATTCCTCTAATAGGGACCCCAGAGCCATGGGGGAATGATTCTTGGTGGGATTTTCCCAAATGCTTTCTCAAAGGAATCTTTCTTGTGCACTCTCTCCCTCCAATCTGTGCCTTGCGATAGGGATATCAAAGGGAAGAAAAATCATGTCTGGGTGAAAAGAAAGATGCTGGGGAAAGAGCTATTTTAAATGAGCTCGCTTTTATTGTAAACACATTTAAATCAGAGACAGGGAGGGCCAAAGAGTAGACAAGCCAAAAAAACCCAATTTCAAAGGAGAAGATATTTAAGATCACCAGTTCCCTCTCTCCTTCATGTTTCCACCAGCTCGTCACCCCTCAGAGGCAAGCCACCAAGCACTCCAGGCCACAAATCAGAAGTGCCACAGAAGATAGACCCCAGGGAATTGTAATGCCATAGAAGGGCTATCTCGGAGAGCAGCAGCTCTAATTAACCAGAGCTGGCTTGCGAAGGTGCCAGGGCTGACTGGCCACTCAGCCCAAAGAGGCAGAGAGTGGCAGGAGGGTTATTTAGAATTGAGCAAAGCCCCATTCCATCAGTCTTTCAATGTAATTAGGAAGCAGAAGGACAATTCATCAATGGTCTAACTGCTTGTAGCACCAGCCTCGCCGGACAGTTTTTGCCTCTATTTTTATCTGCTCTTTCATTTCTGGACAAAGGGAATATAGTTCTTTTCAGGCTTTTTGATTGTGGCTTACAGTAAGAAATACATTTTACATTGCAGTGTAGTACATGCGGGCATATACACACACATGCAGAAACAAAAGTTACACATTCGTACTAACCATTCTATGTGCAATGTACTCTGACACTTTTCTTTTTAGAGATAGGGTCTGTTTTGTCACCCAAGCTGGAGTACAGTGGCACGATTATAGCTCATTGCTATCTTGAATTCCTGGGCTCAAGCAATCCTTCCGCTTTAGCCTCCCAAGTGGTTGGAATTATAGACATGTGCCACCAAGCCCAGCTAATTAAACATTTTTTTTTTTTTTGGTAGAGACAAGGTCCTGCCATTTGTCCAGACTGGTCTCAAACTCCTGGGCTCAAACAATCTGCCTGCTTCGGCCTCCCAAAGTGCTGGAGTTATAGACGTGAGTTCCCATGCCCGGCCAATACTTTCTTTTCTATACTATTCTATTCCATATTTTTAAATGCTGGTCATGGTCCACTAAATTGAATTTGCCACCCACTAATGGGCTGCAACTGAAAAATAGTGGTCTATAACTCTGTGAGCAGTACCTGTTTGTCTTGGTATTTCATTTCCATCCAGAGAGTTTTCAGGTACGCAATTTGTTTGGGATCTTACATTTTGATTATTTTGAGCCTCTTATGTCTAAGATCCAACACACATAGCTATTTTGTTGGACTATTGGGATTGAGTTACTGCTATTATTACTAGTAGTAGTGTTTCAATTATAAATAGGCCCATGAGAGATTTCTGGTTACAAAGTCAGTGGGGATACAAAGACAATTTCTTGTCAGCTGGATGCAACTTGTAGAATTTCTAAAGAGAACGTTCTTTCTCAGGGTGTATTAGAGAATTCCGCCTTTCTGGAAATGCAGTCATTACAAAAAGTTTGACATAAATCTTAGTAAAATTAGATCAGAGCTAGATATCACAACACTTGAGTCCTAGACTGGCTCTGATTAGTTATGTAATCTTGAGCAAGGCCTTTATCCACTGCAGTGGACACCATTGGTTGCCTAATTCAGTATTCATGCTCTATGCCTTCTTCTTTGTCACCTCCCATGATGCAACTGGAAGGCAGAGTACCCCCTCTCCCATCATCCTTTGCAGCCAGTGGTGACCATGTGACCCAGCTTTGACCAATGAGGTGTCAGCAGGAGTTTAAAAGGAAGAGGGTGGACAGGGAGAGCTTTTGGTTGCCTAATTAAGGTAAGGGATAGCTGGGGCCAACTCTTCTCTTCATTCTTCCTGCTTTGAGAGGACATAATTTGGGGAGCTGCAGAAACCCTCTTACAAACCATGTGACACACATGGAGATGAAACAAGCCCACAAGGGATGACAGAGAAGAAAATTTGGGCCAGGATTTCTGATGACATTACAGAGAACACAAATATCAGCAACTGCCGGCCCTCAGATTTTTGGTTACTTGAGAAAAAGAAATATTCGTTTTAGGCATTGTTGGTTGGATTTTCTGTTTCTTGGAGCCAAACGGCTTTCTAGGTAATATACCCTCTCTGGGCAATGTCCAATAAGGACTCCATGTCATCAGTCCCCAAACTTTCCCCACAGAAAAGTTGTGAGGGTCAAAAATAGGGCTTCTTAGATTTGGTACATTTGACATTTGGTGCCGTGTAGTCCTTTGTTGGGGGACCTGTCCTGGCCCTGTGGGATGCTTAGCAGCTGCCCTGGCCTCTACATACCAGATGCCATGAGCAGCCCTTATTCAGTTGTGGCAACCAAACATGTCTTCAGACATTGCCAAATATCCTCTGGGGGACAAAATTGTCTCTGGTTGAGACCCACTGGCCTAAAGTCATGATGAATATGGCTGCAGTTTGACAGTTAAGATTTCCAGGATAGGGGAAAACATTATTGCCAAGTGTACTGTATTTCCCTTTAGATTTTTTAGTTGTGAAAACTACACTTAAAAATATACATTGTATAACTCAGATTAAGATTTTCTTGCTAAATAAAGAAAAAGCAACAAAGTTTCCTGAAATAGAAGGAAAAATCTAGCAATATGTTCAACTTGACCCATTTCTCCCAGGAAGATGAGTTAGTGGCTCCAGTGTTTAATAGGGATATTCTAGAAGGACATTTTGCATACTGATTAAAAATGATGGCCGGGTGAGGTGACTCAAGCCTATAATCCCAGCACTTTGGGAGGCCGAGGAGGGTGGATCACCTGAGGTTAGGAGTTTGAGACCAGCCTGACCAACATGGCGAAACCTCATCTCAGCTAAAAATACAAAAAGTTAGCCAGGTGTGGTGGCGCATGCCTGTAATCCCAACTACTTGGGAGGCTGAGGCGGGAGAATTGCTTGAACCTGGGAGGCAGAGGTTGCAGTGAGCCGAGATCACACCACTGCACTCCAGCCTGGGCAACAACAACAACAAAAGACATTGGAGCAAGGCTGTCTTTGCTTGCTCCAGAGTGACTGCAAGAGAAGAGTCTGGAAAACCTCTTTCTTTCAGCAATGCTCCATCTCTTCAGTACCAGGAATGTTAGGACCAAGTGTATTATTAGCAAGTTATTCTAAAGGAGCTACCCTATGATGCTGCCAGTTATTTGGGAGGATGAATCCTTAGGTAATGATTCTCCTTCTTTTGTACACAAAAATTCGAATGTCTCTTGAGGATCCGCTTAGCACAAATTCTCCATCCATGTGATTTGGGAGGAACCATCCCCACTCTGGGTGCCAGGGATAAGATGTGAGCGAGAGCCAAGACAGTTAGCATATCCCAGCCTCTGGCCACCATGTTTGGTTCAGAGGCATATGACCCAATCTGAGCCAGAGACCAGTTCTGACTTTTGAAAGAAGTAGTACAGGTGTGGGTGCAGGGGACATAAGCCAGGGTCACTGAAAGCCATTGTACCAATGAGCAAGTGCCCTGCATGAAGAGAGTAACAAAGAGGAAAGGAGAGAGACCAGACCCTGTAAGCATCCTTAGATGATTGTTTCAGCCTGAAGGTGCAATACCCAGAACTTCTTACTGTATGAGCCAATAAATACATTCTGGGGTCTTTTACTCTCACAAATAAAGCCAAGCTTGACTATGAAAAGACAGAATGGCCTCATTGAAAGTGGTCTGTCTTATACGAGTAGCCCTCCAGACAGGGAGGGAGGTGCTGATGTATTGGGCTGATATGTTTTACTTTATAATATGAAACCTAGCAGCATACTTAAAATACTAAAGAAAAAGAAGAAGAGGAGGAAGAGAAGAAGAAAAAGAGGAGGGAAGGAGGAGGGAGAAGGAAGAGGTGGAGGGGGAGGAGAATAGAGAAGAAGGAAGAGGAAGGGGAGGAGGAGGGAGAAGAATAAGGAAGAGGAAGAGGGGGAGGAAGAGGGAAAGAAGAAGGGGGAAGAAGCAGAGAAGGAAGAAGGAGAAGGAGGAAAGAAAGAGGGAGGAGGAGATGGAGGAAGAAAGAAGAATCCAAACAATGAAACAAACAGAAACAAACCCAGGAGTCTGTGTGCCTATGAATCCCTCCTCTCCCTGCAGAACATATCAGAGAGATGTGGGAAACTTGACTCTAAGAAGCCACACTCTGGAGTCAGACATTAATAAAGATGTCTTTGGGGGACTCAGAAACTCATAAAATAGAGTCTGCCTGAGCCCCAAGGTGTGGGGTGGCAGCTTGCCCAGAACACTGTCAGGAGCCACTAAAGCTTCTGAAACTCCAGAAATACGGACTCTCTCTGTCTCTCTTTTTCTGTCTCTCTCTCTTCTTCTCTCTCAGAGAAAAACTTGACCCACATAAATATTGTCTGATGACACATGTTGAGCTTGCCGGTAGAAGTTCCAGGCACCCTCTACCTGGCGTATTTTTGCCACCATGACAAATGAAAAACAGCAAGTCCAGGCCTAGAGTGGCACCTGCCCCAGGGCACAGCAGCCCCGCTCCTTCTCCGAAGCCCTGGAGGTGTGTGCAGTTTGTCATAGCTTAGGCCTGTTCTCAGACACACTGGTTTTTCCTGGAGTTTGGTCTTCCTGATTCTGTGGTTCCTGTGGCTTCCAGGAGGGTTGCATGTCCCCTTAAGTTGACACTGATTTTGTGACTCATGCCAAAATCATTAAAAATGATATCACACAGACTAAGGGGGCATGTGGCTATCTGGGCAGTTAGGCTGAAAAATGTCCTCTTTGTTTAAAGGAAAATGATTTGGGGGGCAAACAAAACAAAACAAGACTGTCTCACTCATGTCAACTACGTGCCAGAACACCTTTCTTTCACATTGACTCAGGCTCAAACGTTCAGTCTGAGTCCCTCAGTAAACGAACTGGCTTCTTGGCTATTTGTTTCTTTATCAGAGAAAAGTGGCTGATAATCTCCCTTTCACCAAGATATTGTGAGAAATGTGTGCCTGGCATAGAAACATACAATAGTTACCATCATCATCACTATCGTCATTGCAGCCATTGAGAAAAGTTCTGGGTTCAGTCATTTGCCAACCTCACTGCAGAGCAGAGCTCCGAAGACAGCCCAGCACCTTCTCATGGTGCCTGCTTCCTGAAGGCTGCCAAGCAAAATGAAATTTGGGTTGGTGCTAGTTGGACACATAAGAGTTTCTTCCAAATACTAACCTCAAGATTTAAGAGATTACTTATTTATTTATTTTTTGGTATCTCTCATCATACTTTACACACAACAGATGCTCAAATGAATTTAGCAACCAAAAATCGTTGATTGATTAGAAATTACCTGTGTGAACCACAGAGTCTCTCTTTGCTGGGAGTGGGCAGCGGTGGCATTTGAGTGTGTCTCAGAGCCTCCAAGTATGAAGTGCTCATTCCTTTCTCCAACCTAATGTCGGGCTACAGATGCCAAAACAGCCCCATCCAGAGCTCTGCTTCATAAATAATCGGTCAGACACAAGTTTGACTTAATCAAGAAAGGCTATGTAAAGCAGATTAATGACATTTTGATGAACTTTTCAACTCAATTTGAAAAGCCATGCTACGTTAACCACCGTTTCCAATTACCCTCCAGGAAAAACTCTGGGGAAAGTTGAGACCCCTCCAAAATACAAAATGTACTTGTAGAGAGATGGTGATTTATACCACAGTCATCTGCTAAGAGCCTTTCTACATGTATGGGCAAGGAAAAACAACAACAACAACTGAACCAACCAAACAAAATGAGTTCTCTTTCTTCAGGGGAACATTCCAATATTTCAAACCGAAGATGGAAGTGAGCACCTTTTGATTTGCATCCAAAAGGTACTTAAATGTGGGCAAATCAGGACAAAGACGGAGGCAAATCCTTCTACTGGATATGCCTCAGTTTCCCCTCCTTAAAGGCACTAGTAGTGGGCTGGTTGCCTTTAAGGTCACTCTCCTGATATGGTACCAGGCACTGGGGGGTGATTGGTTGACGAGCCTGCCTCTACTAAAGCTTAAAGCTCCCTGAGGAGAGGGACCTTTGACTATTTTGTTGACTGCTGTGAAACCATGGAGCAGGGATAGGATTTGACATATCTAAACTCCAGGCTGGAGTGGCACAATCACTGCTCACCTCAACCTTGAATTCCCGGATTCAAGAGATCCTCCTGCCTCAGCTTCTTATGTAGCTGGGACTACAAGCATGCACAACCTTGCTGGGTTAATTTTTAAACTTTTTATAAAGGTAGGTTTTCACTCTGTTGCCCAGATTGGTCTCAAACTCCTGATCTCAAGCAATCCTCCTGCCTTGGCCTCCCAAAGTGCTGGGATTACAGGTGTCAGCCACCACGCCTGGCCTAATTTGTATTTTTAAATGGTCTCTTTAAATAGTAAATAAATTTGCTTTTAACTTCTAGTAAAAACAATAAAGGAATAATCAGGATCTTTTTTTTCTTTTCCAATTTTGGCCCTAGGGAAATGGTTAACAGGGTATTTATTTCATTGTGTTTATGGGTCCTGGTGACTTGTCTGGCTGAGATAATTCTGGTCACTGTTTGGAATCTTGACCTGTCCCAATTCATGTGGCAGAGCAAAGAGAGGCCGGGGCTGCAGCCTTTGGATGGTGGTGGCAACCAGGGCACTACCCATGTCCTCGCAGTTGCTAAGCTCAAGACCCAGTGTCTGGGCTGCTGCAGAATCATCTAGAGTTGCCATCCCTACAAGCTCTGGCCCAAAAGGAGCTTCAGTAGGTACAGACAGGACCACAGGAAAAACACACTGCATGTTTTTTAGGACTACTTTTTTTTTTTTTTTTGAGACAGAATCTCATTCTGTTGCCCTGGCTGGAGTGCAATGGCACGATCCTGGTTCACTGCAACCTCCACCTCCTGGGTTCAAGTGATTCTTCTGCCTCAGCCTTCCAAGTAGCTGGAAGTACAGGCATACACCATCATGCACGGCTAATTTTTTTATTTTTATTTTTAGTGGAGACAGGTTTTGCCATGTTGGTCAGGCTGATCTCGAATGCCTGGTCTCTGGTGATCCACCCACCTTGGCTACCCAAAGTGCTGGGATTACAGGCATGAGCCACTGCGTCCGGCCCGGACTACATTTTTAGAGCAGTTTTAGGTTGACAGCAAACTGAGAGGAAGGTATAGAGATTCCCTATATGCCCTTCCCCCCACACATGTGTAACCTTCCCCATCATCAACATGGTTCACCAGAGTAGTACATTTGTTACAATGATGAACCCAAGTGGAGACATCATCATCACCCAAAGTCTGTAGTTTATTTACATTAGGGTTTATTCATGGTGCTGTACATTCTATGGGTTTGGACAAATGCATGACAAGGTTCCACATTATAGTATCACACAGAGTGGTTTCACAGTCCTGAAATTCCTCTGTGCCCCACCTATTCATCCCTCTCCTAAGCCCTATCCTTGGAAAGCACTGATCTTTTTACTGTGTCCATAGTTTTGCCTTTTCCAGAATGTCATAGAGTTGGACTCTTACAGTATGTAGATTGGCTTTTTTTCATATTGGCTTCTTTCGCTTAGCCATGTGCATTTCAGGTTTTTCCATACAACCTTGATAGCTCATTCTTTATTAGTGCACCCTGCAGTTTTGTAACCCTGAAGGATTTTCTGAATTGTATTTCCCTTTCCCCCAATTTTTTTTAAAGAAAATCTGTTTCTTTAAACTTTTTGCCAGCAAAGATCACCCTGAAATATATCCAACACATTCCTGAATCTAAACCTTTGTGCCTAGAAATCCTCCCCTATCCCTAAGCCCTCATGCCATCCTCCACACTTGACCTGTTAAAGTAGAAGTTAAAAATGCAAATCCCTGCTGGTGCCAGATCAGAGCACAGGTGAATGAAGCAAGCTGTTCGTAAGACAGGACCCACCCCTTGCCTGAACTTCCTTGCTCTAAAAGGCTCTGGGCACCCAGGTTTGCTGAAAATCATTTGTGGCACAACCTGTTGTGACTTCATCTTATTTGGCGGCAAAACCTACCCAGAACAGATGAGAGTCTACTTAAAGCCTCTATTTATCCTACTCAATGTATTTACACATTGTAGTATAAAGATATTAGTGTGATTGATTAGGAGGGTACTGTCCTAGACCCATTTGAGGTTAGAATATAATAGAATATGTGCACTGTATTACATCTCTAAAATAGAAAAAAATAGAGAATTCGAAGACTTTGAACCCCTGAAGTTTGGATGAGGAATCAGGGACCTGCACAACAGGGAGTGGTGGGGACTGTGGAAAACTGAATGGGATCCCTACAAAGTGCCAGGCAGCTAAGTGTCGAAACTCAGGAAGGTGGGCCTGGCATTACCAGATCTTTTAATGCTTTCCAAAAGACACTAAAAAAGCAGATATTGACATGCTGTCTCTTCTTGTTTTAAAAATACTGTGCAGACCACACAAAACCAGCTTGTTTATAGTTTCTTTGTCAGAATCATTCATTCTTGGCCTGCCTCAAATGCTACCATCTTCAAAAATGTTCCCAGATTTCCCATTTGTTATGGATTGACTGTGACCCTCCCACCGCAAATATTCATAGGCTTCAGACTTAACCTCTAAAGTGACTGTATTTGTAGATAGAGTCTTTAAGGAGGTAATTAAGATGAAATGAGATCATAGGAGTGGGGCCCTAATCCAACTAGTGTCCTCTTTCTTTCTTCCTTTCTTTCTTTGTTTCTTCCCTCCTTCCTTCCTTCCTTCCTTCCTTCCCTCCTTCCTTTCTTCCTTTTTTTCCCTTTCTTTCTTTCCTTTCTTTTCTTCCTTTTCTTTCTTTCTTTATTTCTTTCCTTCCTTCCCCTTCCTTCCTTCGTTTTTTCTTTCTTCCTTTCTTTTTCTTTCTTTCTTTTCTTTCTTTCCTTTCTTTCCTTTCTTTCTTTCTTTCCTCTTTCTTTCTTTCCTTCCTTCCTTCCTTCCCCTTCCTTCCTTCCTACCTTCCTTCCTTCTTTCCTTCCTTCCTTCCTTCCTTCCTTCCTTCTTTCCTTCCTTCTTTCTCTCTCTCTCTCTCTTTCTTTCTTACTTTCTGTCTTTGACAAAGAGTCTTGCTCTGTTGCCCAGGCTAGAATGTGGTGGTGCCATTTCAACTCACTGCAACCTCTGCCTCCTGGGTTCAAGTGATTGTCCTGCCTCAGCCTCCTGACTCACTGGGATTACAGATACTGATCTTCACATCTGGCTAAGTTTTGTATTTTTAGTAGACACAGGTTTTGCCACATTGGCCAGGCTGGTCTTGAACTCCTGACCTCAGTTGATCTGCTGGCTTCAGCCTCCCAAAGTGCTGGGCTTATAGGCATGAGCTGCTGTGTCCAGCCACAACTGGTGTTCTGAGAGGAGACACCAAGTTCACACACTATCTCTCTCTGTGAGAGCACACAGTGGAAAAGCCATGTGTGGACACAGCAAGAAGATGGCCAGCTACAAGCCAAAAAGAGAGGCCTCACCAGAAAACCAACCCGAATGGTACTTTGATCTTGGACTACCAGCCTCCAGAACTGTGAGAAAATAAATCTTTGTTATTTAAGCACCCAGTCATGGCATTTTGTTACGGCAACAGAAGTGGGCTAATGTAGCATTCATCATTGATTTTTCTCCTACCCCTATCCTCTGCAATAATGGCTTAATTTTATTCCATAGTTACAGTATGATTATTCCTTTCTGTTGTTTCATCTGTGGCTATTGGGTGATTCACATACAGCCCTTAGCACAATGCCTGGGACATAGTAAAGCATCTATAATTAGTACTTATTAATATTCTTACCATTTCTTAATTATTATTTTTTTGAGACAGGATTCTGCTCTGTCACCCAGGCTGGAGCGCAGTGGCATGATCACAGCTCACTGCAGCCTCGACCTCCTGAGCCCAAGGGATCCTCCCACCTCAGTCTCCTGAGTAGCTGAATCCACAGGTGCATGCCACCACACTTGGCTAAGTTTTTATTTTTAGTTTTATTTTTGTAGAGACAAGGTCTCTCTCTGTTGCCCAGGCTGGTCTTGAATTTGTGGGCTCAAGCCATTCTCCCGCCTTGGCCTTCTAAAGTGCTGGGATTACAGGCACGATCCACCGTGTCCAGCCTATTATCACTATTATTGTTATAATATTATCATTATATATGCTTGAGAGCATAGACATGTCCTATTATTTTGTTATATGATTATTTTTGGCAACAAACCCTTAGGATCCCAAGTCACAGGAGGAGTATGTCTCTTGTCTGAGGGTGTCTTGGAGGGGTCCACCCAGATCCAGGACTCTAGGCAAGTTCTTTGTGTCTTGGTTTCTCAGTTTTTCTAAAGGTAGATCATCCTGTTTCTTCTCTACCTCACCCCACACCATCATTTACACCCATATACACAGACACATAGACACACACACACACACACACACACACACACACACACACACACACACAGGGGAATGCCTGGCAATAATGTAATTAACCAAGAATACCGTTACTGAAAGAGATGAAGAGCAGAGATGCAAGAAAAGAAATGGGACTAAAATTGGCTTTTGGTGTAAAGAAGGTCAATTACTGAGGAGGGTGGTAATTTCAGGGAAGATCAAGGGAAAATGCAGCCATCGCAATCCCAGTGTGGCTAGAATATCTGGACTCCATGTAGCTGAATGGATGAGGGTTGACTCAGATATCTCGGGTTCAAATCTCAGCGTCTTGACTCTGGGCCTCAGTGTCCTCAGATATAAAATGAAAATTATCAGCCTACCTTCTTTACAGTGTAGGCATGAGGAATGAGTAGATACACTCAGTAAATAAATGAGTAAATAGTGGTACATAAAAAATACCGGCTATTACTGTTAAGAATGATACCGCACAATCTGTCACATCTTGCTAAATCATGGAACTGATCTACAATTTATAAAGTAATGTCTCAGTGTATCAACTTAAGGGTGGTCATGAGATTCAGCTCTATATGCAATTGCAGTGCTATGTACATAAGAGAGCACTGCTATTCAAGTGATATTCTTGTTTGAAATACTTTTATAAATACAAATTTTGTTGAGGAGAGACTTTATAGAGGCAAATTGGCCAGATATCCTCAAGCAGGTCAGGCTGCCCAGCTCAAGGGGAAAAAGAAAGGAGAACAGATTCTTCTTTCTTTCTTTCTCTCTTTCTCTTTCTTTCTTTTTCTTTCTTTCTCTCTCTTTTTCTTTCTTTCTTTCTTTCTTTCTTTCTTTCTTTCTTTCTTTCTTTCTTTTCTTTCTTTCTTTCTTTCCTTCCTTCCTTCTTTTTTCGTTCTTCTTTTTTA
Organism: Cacajao melanocephalus; assembly: GCA_963573385.1. NCBI lineage: Eukaryota > Metazoa > Chordata > Mammalia > Primates > Pitheciidae > Cacajao > Cacajao melanocephalus. The sequence continues at coordinate 85,213 of CAUYLG010015210.1, read as the reverse complement.
TTTATTAAGAGTAGTTTCTTTTGAAAAGAAAAATCATCTCGTGGCAGGGCACAGTGGCTTATGCCTGTAATCCCAGCATTTTGGGAGGCAGAGGCAGGAGGATTGCTTGAGCCCAGGAGTTCCAGAATAGCCTAGGCAACACAGTGAAACCCCATCGCTACAAAAAATACAAAAATTAGCCAGGCATGGTGGTGCACACCTGTAGTCTCAGCTACTCAGGAGGCTGAGGTGGGAAGATTGCTTGAGCCCAGGAGGCTGAGGTGAGAAGATTGCTTGAGCCCAGGAGGCAGACATTGCTGTGAGCTGAGATCTTGCCACTGCACTCTAGGCTGGAAGTGGATGAAGGGAGACTCTCTCGGATAAAAAAAAAAAAAAAAAAAAAGAAGAAGACTTTTCTTGGGGGGATTTCTGCTTCCCACTGGAATTAGTTAATGTGTCTGCAAGCAGAATTTTTTTCCTGGCAGGTTTAGTAATTTCTTAGTGCCTGGGCATGTTCCTTAATCCTACTCCTCATTTTTCTCATCTGTAGAATGGGGATATGAACAGTAGCTATTTCCCGGGATAGTTGCAAAAATTAAGTGAGCCTATATGTGCAGAAGGCTGAGAACTAAGCAAAAATGCCTGGCTCCTTTTGGCGCCGCAGCAATGTTAGCTTTCATTCTGCTATTCTGCCTGGGATCACCTGGCAGAGGTTCCAGGGACTTGGTTTTCTTTGGGATCTTTGAAAACTCTGCAGCTGCTCTTATGGAGACCCCGAGAGTTGATCCGGGCTGATTGGAAATAGTCTTGAGAATCGGTTATTTTCATTTTTTAAAAATTCGTCTTCACCAGCCTTTGCCAGCCTAACCAACACCACTGAAGTCTGCCTGGTGATTATCATAGCATAAAAGCTTTTATCATGAAAAGTTTTGTTTGAGAAAGCAGGAACTGGGCTTCTCACTGCCGGCTTCCCTGCACTCCGGGATTCTGTCCACACTCCTACAAAGGCTGAGATTATCTCTCTCTGTTAAGGGTTTAAAATCCTACAAGCCAGCCATGCAAGTGACCAGTATCAGATTATGATAACAAGATCATGTTCAGTTATAAAAACAAGTGTCTAAACTTTTCTCATGTCACTTTCTCCCGGGGTCCCTTCTGAGAGGGAAGCTCAGCTCATTTTGAAGGCAGCGCTTTGAACTGAATTCATGGGGTATTTGCATAAGAAGATTTGAGGTTGAAGAATGGCTGCTATTGCATCTGCCCATTAATATGCTTGCTAATTCAGCACATTGTAAGCCTATTGACAGCTCACAAAGGGCTCAAATTCAAGGACAGTTATCCTATGGCCATTGTGAGGGCTTCAATTCAAGGAATATGTTCGCTCGAGGAATACAGTTGTTACAATTAGATATTTTTCATGAAACATTATAAAGAACTAATGACAACTAGAAGCACAATACTGCAACAACCACCAAAAAACATTCAGAACTCCATGAGCTTGACTTTGGTTCTCTCTCTCTCCCTGTCACATAATCTCCCCCACACTTATTTTCCTAGATGCAGCCGGCGGGTGATGGATAGAGATCTCCAAATTCGAAAGCACATTTATCTTGCTCCCTAAATTTAAATAAAAAGCAAAATGAAATAAAAAGATCTCAGCAGAAGAGGAGAATACCACATTGCCAGTATAAATAGTGGTTAATTTAATCCCGTTTATGAAAAACATCACACTGTCACCTCCAAGGAATACGCAAAGCAATATTTGAGAGCAGAGATGAATTATTTGAGGGGGAGAAAGCTTATCTCTTTTCAGAGGCTGAGAAAAGATATTTATGCAGCTCTAGAACAATTCAAAAACCAGGCAGAAAACGGTACTCACGGTGGCCCTGTTCAGGCGGCTGGGGATATTTTAAGTGAGAAAGTCGCCTCTCTCAGGAGGGAACTTGCAAAGGGCTGGGTCTGGAAGGCGGGTGGTTTAGCTGGGCTGGGGAGGCCGGCAGGAACTTTCTAAGAAACTCGGGCTGAAATGCGGTTTCCAGCGGGGTGTTTGTGAGCGGCGTGCCCAGGGACTCCTGGGATTGGGGACATTGTTTCCGTATTGTGCTCAGCTCCCACTTGGCTGGCCATTGTCACAGGGGCCCATCAAGCCCCTGGTCTGAGCACCGGTTGTATTTTTCTCACTCTACATCCCTCAGAAAAGACATCAAAGACCAGAGAGATGTGCTTTTCGCTTTGTTTGGTGTCTGATTCTCAACATGTGGTTTCCCGGGCCAAACTTCGGCACCTTTTAACCTATTCTGTTCAGCTTAGGCCTGAGCTGTATTTGAGCATTAGGGAAACTATAGTAACCAATAATCTGCCTGTTGCTGAAAAGAAACTATGTATCTTGTCACACAAGAGCTGTGGGACGATCACCGTCCTAGACGAGACCCTTTAGGGGCTCCCAGCTTTCTTTCCTGGGGCTCAGCCTGTGCCACTGAAAAGGCATCAAAACCCTTTGCCTTTCTGGCACTGAAGACCTGTGTTCATGTTCATTTATATTTAACAAATAAGGCATTGTCCTTTGCAACATATCAGCATTTGATTATCTATTACAAATGTTTTCATCAAGTCAGAAATGAGGCCGCTTAACAAAAGCAGGGGAAAACTTTGGTGCAGCCCAGGGGTGGAACAGAGACTGAAATTTTCTTGGTGGGATATTTGGGTTCTTTGGCACGTAGGGCCAGAACTATTGTACACAGCACCAACCAAAATGTTTAAGAGGTGCCAGGGGACCCCAATGTCAGATAGTCGAAGACGTCATTTAAAGGACAAATCTAGGCTGAGTGGAGTAGTGTGGGGTATCTGTTGAGAGTTCAGGCTCTGGAATCTGACCATGAGGGTGCAAATCCCACCTCTAGCCCTTTCTTGCTGTGCAACCCTAAGCAATTCTCTTGTGGTCTCTGAACTTCCTGTTTCCTGGTCCTAAAAAGGGGATAATAATGGACCCTACATGGAAGGCCTGTTAGGAGGATTAGTTAAGCTAATCCCTGTGACAGCACAGGGCCTGGCACACAGCAAGAGCTCAACAAGGGCTGACTGCCAGTGTTATTTCATAGAGTACATTAATGAGCACGGGAGTGGGGGCAGGCAACACCACGGACAGGATCCAAATGGGTAAATAATCGCAGTAACAGTTATTATGATTGCATTACATCTTTACTGATACTTTACTCTGTTAAAGAAACTTGTGTTAATTGTCAAAATAACCAAAATGATGCAGAAATGTACAGCCTAGTAAATGAAAGTTTACAGGATCTCACCCTTCTGAGCAGGCAGAAAATTGGAGTGTGGCAATCGATGCACATCGGATGCAAAATTTTAGGAGGCATTGACTCTCGCAGTTGTGCAAGTGAACCATTTTGCCCTAGGTACCTTGCTTGCCTCAACTAGTCCCTGTTCAGCTTCTGAGATACGCACTTGGAGGAGTTTGATCTGTCAGCTTGGAGAGGTTTCACATCCCATATAGCAACATTGCATTGTTACTGGCAACATGAGCTCACACCTTGCAGACTGTTAGAGAGCTCATCCTTTCACTTACCCAATGGATTCTGGGAATCTTTCCTTGCTAAAGGATACAAGGCCCTCCTTGTATCCTTTGTGTTGTTTTCTTTCTTAAAAAAGAAGAAGAATTAGAAGAAGAAGAAGAATTAGAAGATGAAGAAGTCGTCCTACCCCTTGTTTCTTTGTTTTGCAATGATGCAATACAGAAATGAGAGGGGATCATGGTTATCATTTGGGCTCATAGGCTGCCTGAACTGTTTTTTTTTTTGTGTGTGTGTGTTTTGTTTGTCTATTTGTTTTTTTGAGACGGAGTTTTGCTCTTGTTGCCCAGGCTGGAGTGCGGTGGCGTGATCTCAGCTCACTGCAACTTCCACCTCCCTTGTTCAAGCAGTTCTCCTGCCTCAACCTCCTGAGTAGCTTGGATTATAGGCATGTGCCACCACACCCAGCTAATTCTATATTTTTACTAGAGACAGGGTTTCTCCATGTTGGTCAGCCTGGTCTCAAACTCCCAACCTCAGGTGATCTGCCCGCCTCGGCCTCCCAAAGTGCTGCGATTACAGGCGTGAGCCACTGCGCCCGGTTTGAACTTTTTCTTTTTCTTTTCTTCTTTTTTTTTTTAATGCTTCTATGGATTGAATAACAGATTACATTTTCTTGGATGTCTCTTATAAGCCCATGCTAAGAATCTTACACTGTATTGACTTATTTAATCTTTATAACAATCACATGTGGTCAGTAGGTATCACTATCACCCCCATCTTACAGATTAGGAAACAGAAGCAAGAGTGAAGTGAAGTCAGTCGCCCATATCGTTATGCTATTAAGTGACAGAGTCCAGACCAGAACTCAGCCTACTTCCCAGAGCTCAAACATGAACACATATGTGTACATACATATACACATACACTTTCAAAACAGCATCCATTGTTTTGGGACTTCTTGTTTCAACCTAACTTTGCATTGCAGATATCTTTCCATGTCAGCCTCTATGTTTCTCTTCCATTTTAATGGTTGCATAGCATTCTGTTGCATGAATGTATCACAGTGTATTTATGTTGTTTCTAGCTTTCTGCTCAGGCAAAGTTGCTGCCTGGGAAGGCTGAGTAAAACTTCTGGCCCAGGGCCCAAATGATGGGCTCTTACAGAGAAGCAACCAGCAGCCCCCATAAGCATATGAAATACTTTGAAAGGAGATATTTACTATTCTCCTTTCAAAGATGAGGACTCTGTGGCTCAGAGAGGCAACGTGAGTTGTCCAAGGTCACTAGTGAGTTAGTGACAGGCAAGTCTGGTTGATAGGAGCATATCCAGGAAGAATTCCTGGACTTCCAGGGAACCTCTGAGAAATCCCCAAGCCGGAGCACCTCCTTACTGAGCAGGTTAAGATTGAAGGGCTTAGAGTTGGGGAATAGGGATTTTTAACAATCACCGTTTTCTGATGTTTTGATATATGAGGCTGACTAGACGGACAGTTGTATCCCTTCCAGTTGCCTTGGGGCTTAGGACTCTAAGCCTGGCAGGTTTGCACTCCTACCACCATCATGAACTCTGGACGGGCAGCCTGGCACCCTTCCCCAGCTCCACTGGCTGAGCAGAAACCAGAGCTGTGGGGCCTCCAGGGTGAGATCCACGCTTGCACAATCCTGAGCCTGTGCCCTCTGATCACTCCGTCCAAGCTGCCTGATGAACCTGTCCTGACATCTTTCAGCTGGTTCAATGTCATATTTAGGCACTACCCTATTGCCTGGAACGGGGAGAGACAGCAGTTTCATTTTTGTCTCACGCCGCCCCACTCTCCCCACCTCAGTCTTTGTCTAAAGGTGGAATCCCAAAGTCTCTGAGGCCCCAGGAATCATTCAGTCTAACCCAATGTGTTACAGATGGAGAGGTTGAGGCACAGAGAGGGAGGGCAAGCTACTTGCCCAAGATTGCTAAGCATAGTAAGTGGCCAGTCTGGGATAGGAAAAGGCGCAGGGAGCTCTTGCCATGTGCAATTGTGTTCACCCATTTGTATGTTTAACAAACACTTACTGAGCTTCCACTGTTTTCCAGGCACTCTGCTAAGCCCTAGTGTACAAAGCCAGTAAGTCATGGGATCTACTGTAAAGAAGTCTCATTGAGTCTCACTGAGGAGGAGGACACATAAATAAACAAGAATAGAGCACTCTGATAGGTTGATGTATTAACCAATTTGGGCTGCCATAACAAAATACCATAGACGGATACTTAGGATAAATTTATTTCTCACTGTTCTGGAGGATGGCAAGTCCAAGTTCAAGGTGCCAGCTGATTGGTTTTCTGGTGAGGGCTCTCTTTCTTACAGACTGCTGCCTTCTCATTATCCTCATGTGGTCTTTTCTCCATGAATGTGCATGGAGAAGGAGACTTTTTTCTCTCTCTCTTCCTTTACTTATAAGGCCACAAATTCTACTGAATTAGGACCCTACCCTTATGACCTCATTTAACTTAGATGCCCTACCTCCAAATACAATCATATTCGGGGTTAGGGCTTCAACATACATATTTTGCAGAGTATGCAATTCAATCCATAGCAAAATAAAAATCGTAATAATCATAATAGTTTGCATTTGATAAGAACTTCTTACGTTCCAGGCATCATACCAAGCACTTTGTATACATGGTGTCATTCAATCTGCACAGCAACCAGTGAGGTCAGAACTATAATCATTCCCACTTTTCAGATGAGTTCATGGAGCCGCCATAGAGAGATTAAGTAACTTGCCTATGAACAGAGTAGCTCCAGAAACCCCCTTCTTGGCCAGTCCTGGGGTAAGGGTGGGAGAGTTTCCAGAAGGAGGTGATTCCTGAAAGAAATTTTGAAAGACCGGTAGGAACAAGTGTCCTCAAGCTGAGGCCAGCCTGCACGCCTTCCCTCTGGATTGCAACCACAAAGCATGACGTTTATTCCCCCAACCCACCTTTTCCTTTAAAAAGTTCATCACTGCAGCCCCGTTGGGGGAAATGCTCCATTTGCAACAAAGTCCCTGGGCCCCAAACTTAAGTTTGCCTGCATTAAGTGCTTTCCCAGTGGCCCGCCACCCCCTGGCAACTGGCCGCCTTCTGCTTTTGACAGCTTGGCATATTTGGTCATTTACTGGGTGCATGTGAAGATCAAATGGGTTAAGATTCTTCTCTTTAAACAGCAGGGAAAAGAACATCAAAAAGGTGTACATTTCATTTCCCCAGTTTTGATTAAGTCAAGCATGAAATGAAATGTAATACCCTCAAGTGGCCAGGGTTTATACCATTGAAATTGTTACTTCTGCTTCAGGAGGTCCAATCAGCCCTGGGCAAGGGGAACAAGCTAACAGAGTTTTAGGGTGGCCAGATGGACGGGGTTTACCATGGTTGAAAAGGCAGCTTAGTGCTTGCCTCTTCAAGCCAACTGTGTGAAATCCTGGTGTGGGTCCTTCCCCTCCCAGCTCACCCTCCTGCAGCCCCCGCCCCCTTGCCTCCCTCTCCTGTCCATTTGGGGCCAGCGGCCCAGAGGCTGGAGCGACCACCTCCTGGATGCCACACGGGCCAGGGCCGCTCAGCCTGCAATCCTCCTGTGGCGACAGGCAGCAGGGTGCCCCTGGAATGTCTGCTGGAATAGAGTTGGCCCAAGAAGGAATTGGAATTCTAGGCAAGATAAAAAGACTTGCTTCTTGGATGACCCTTTCTAGAACTCATTAACAAATGATTATTGCCTGGGAGGAGGGATGGGTACTCCTGTGCGCCTGGTCTGGTGCTGGGCCCTAGAAATGTAAACCTAGCCACCTGGCTTTATTTGGGCTAGCAAAATCCTATGAAGTCAGATTGGACTGTTAAATAAAGATAGAAAGACCGTACCTAGAGCTCACCAGCTGACTCAAAGAATCAGGAAACCTCTTTGCAGGTAGAAGCCATTTTATCTACTGGCCCCAGGCCCATGTTTTGAGGGCCCATGGGATGACTGTCCATCTGAAAATAAAATTACAGTATTGGGTTAAGAACGTAAAAAGAAAAACGGCAAGATTAAATTTATGAAATGGTTAATTAAATATCTAAAGAGGTAGGATTGAGTCTGGGTTACAGGAAAGGGGTCCCAATCCAGACCCCAAGAGAGGGTTCTTAGATCTCGTGCAAGAAAGAATTCAAGGCGAGTTCACAGTGCAAAGTAAAAAGAGAGTGTATTAAGAAATTAAGGTGGTAGGCCGGGCGCAGTGGCTTACGCCTATAATCCCAGCACTTTGGGAGGCAGAGGCAGGCAGATCACGAGGTCAAGAGATCGAGACCATCCTGGCCAACATGGTGAAACCCCGTCTCTACTAAAAATACAAAAAATAGCTGGGCATGGTGGCAAGTGCCTGTGGTCCCAGCTACTCGGGAGGCTGAAGCGGAAGAATCACTTGAACCCAGGAGGCGGAGGTTGCAGTGAGCCGAGATTGTACCACGGCACTCCAGCCTGGCGACGGAGCAAGACTCCGTCTCAAAAAAAAAAAAAAAAAAAAAGAAAGTAAGGTGGTAAAAGAAAAGCTACTCCATAGACAGAGTAGGACGTTCTCGAAGGTAAGAGGAGGAACGCGTCCACCCTAGGTACAATGCTCACACATACACAGGATAAAAAAGATCATGGGGAGACATGTTCTGCACGTGTTCTACAAGTGTTTGTGATAAAGGACTGCTTTTCTTAATTACTGTATTTTGCAAGAATTGATATTATTATCTTTAAAGCAAAATTAGGAATGCCTTTGTTCTCAAGATATCGGGATATTAGGACACTCCCAAATCTGGGTCTGTTTAGTAAACATTATCAATTTGTTCTCTTAACTGTAAACCTCTAGAGGCTAGGAGTCCCTAACTTTCTAGGAAGGCAGCCCAGCAAGCCCTAGCCTCATTTTTCTAGCCCTCACCCAAAATAGAGTCGCTCTGGTTCTAATGCGTCCGACATCTGAGCCCTAATCCTTGGCTGATGACAGCTAAACAAGGAAGAATAAACCAGAAGAACAAAATGAATCATTTATTCTCACTAAAGCAGAACCGGAAATGATTGAAATATTCTTAAAATGGCCAGCTGCAGAGGCTCACGCCTGTAATCCCAGCACTTTGGGAGGCTGAGGCAGGAGGATCACTTGATCCCAGTAGTTCAAGACCAGTTTAGGCAACATAGTGAGACACCATCTCAACAAAAAATAAGAAATTAGCCAGGTATGGTGACACATGCCTATAGTCCCAGCTACTTGGCAGGCTGAGGTGGGAGGATCACTTGAGCAGAGGAGGTAGAGGCTGCAGTGAGCCATGATTATGCCATGAGACTCCAGCCTGGGCAATAGAACAAGACTCTGTCTCAAAAAAGCAAAAAACAAAACAAAAGCAAAAACAAAAAAACACACACGCTACGTAAACAGACACACACCTTCTTAAAATGCTTTTAGAAAAAATTTTGGAGTAAAGAAGGTTATATTTTATGTGAGATATGGAAGCATTTTACGTATTTGATAGTATCTGAGAGGGTGCTCCCAAATTTAAAATTTTGGGATTTGGTTGGATTTGAACACAGCTCCACTAATTCTCAGCAGGCCGACATTTCTAAGCAGGGTGCTGCATTCCCAGGGCTGAAATCAAGTAGGGTCTTTCTTAGGCTGGAACAGACCCATTTTACAGAGGTGCCTTCCGGAAGGTTCTACTCCAGGCTCCGCTGAAAGCTCCAGGCTCTCAACAGCTGGAGGAGAATAGCAGGGCTTTGGGAAGAACTTAATAGAATCCTTAATGCTGCTAACAATCCGCTGCTATTGAACTGCATTAAGTAGATATTACGGAAGGACAAAGAGCTAAATAGCTCGACATCACCCTCATTCTGCATGCGGCCCCCAGCCGAGACGATTTTAAGGGCAGTGCCATTGTTCCTGCGCTCCCCAGGTTAGCTTTAAATTGCAAATGATACCCTGAAAAGGAAAGAGAAGTGGTTTTCTTTTCTTCTCTCCTCGCTCTCTCCCTCTTTTTCTCTCTCTCTCCCCACTCTCTCTCTCTCTCTCTCTCTCTCTCAAAATGGCCCTCACAGAAAGAAAATCATTTTAGGCCATAAGAAAGTGAAAGGCATTGTTAACACGGCTCAGACCGTGGCAAATGAAATACATCATGAGCTCGGGACCTGAAAGCTACACTTGAGCTGTTTTATTTTGGTGCTTTGGAATGTGGTCCACATGAGAACATAAACAATGCCAAATCTGTATGAATTAATAGGCTGGGCTTGACATATTTCCCTTTGTTTGAGGCCAAACAGGCGGGAGTTGGGGGTGTGGGAGGAGGAGGAAGGGAAGGGAGAGGAGAATCTTATTTGATTAAAAAAAAAATCCAATAATCTAGCTGATAGGAGGAGTGTGTGTGAAAACCCTTCTTAAGACGGGCCTTTCAGAATCAATGGCCAAGCAGCCAGCCACCACTTGAAGTCTCATCACTTGCTATGATCAAAATGCTTTTGCAAAAAAAAAAAAAAAAAAAAGGTCTCCATAGAATTGTTTGCAAACTGCAAAGTGCTTCAGCGACTGACATGAAAATGCTGGAAGCTGGAAACCTATTCCCAGGCAGAGGCCTTCTCTGTCACCTTGGTGGGTGAATAATTGTGCCTTTTGCATACGCCTTGTCATCAGCAGCAGGAATGAGGGGGCCCCAAGGACCGCCCTGGCAGCACGGGCGTTGCACCAGCAGAGTAAATTAAAACACGGATTAGAGCAAGTATGATTGGGGATGACAAGCGGGGCGGGTGTAGCCGCGGAATGAGCCGTGTTGCCCATATGGTCCTCGGGAAGCCCACGCAGCGCAGCTTTCTCCCCAGCCTGCTCCAGCTGCCCTTCTGAAGGGGGCACTTAGGAGGCCTCAAGCCATTTTCTGGAACTGGGAAAATTAGTTTCCCTTCTTTACGAGTTCAGAAATACCACCAGCTGCTACCAGGTACGTGGAGGTTTCAGTGGATTCAGGCTCTCGGTGGAAGGAAGTGGGGGTGCTTAGTGGGGTATTCTGGTGTGCAGGGCCACCCCTTTGTGGTTACCTTGTTTGAATTCAGAGAATAAACTTCCTGGGGGCCTCAGGCCACTGAAAGTCGGGTAAAGATGGAACCCCAGTCAATCTAGCTGCCACGATGATGGGGATGGAGCCAGGACTGTCTTGACAACAATCCTTAGTGATCCTGGCTAACATTTATTAGGCATAGACTGCATTCCTAAAAATACTGTAGCTGTATTTCCAGGGCCCTTGTGACGGTTTGCACAGATAATGCCCTGCTAAAGGGGGGCAAATGGGGCTAAAGTTGAATTCACATTCTGTTCACCAACCCACTGCTCCCATGCAGGGTAGTGTTCCCTGGGGAAGTGGTCCCCTTTCTACTTTCCACAAATGCATTATATAGACCAGCAGTGCCCCCATATTTATCACAGCCTTGCTACAAAACTATCTTATGGCTAGATCTAACCATCAGCATCCCCATTTTACACATGAGAAAACAGAGGCCCAGAGAAGGGCAACAATTTGCCTAACATCACAGAGCTAAGAAGTGGGGAGCTAGGATTCCAACTTGGGTCTTCTGAGTCCACAGATCACCCCTCTTAACCTCTATGTGGAAGAAGGACTGAGTGAGACTAGGAGAACTGGATAGCTACCCCTTTCCCAGAAGCCTTATCAGTACAGGGGCCTAGAAGCACAAAAGGATATGGTGACAGTCCCAGGAATAGTTCTGGGAGTTGGAAAATCCCACAAGCCGACAAAGCAAGATAAAGTCTACAAGGGCAATTGATGGAGGGTCAGTTTCAGCAAAACCCAGGCGTTTCTTCCCACCCTCAGTGGGTTTCCCCACAGCCCCAGCAGAGTCCTGCAGCTCCCCAGATGGCCCAAACACAAACACTCCAAAACCAGAACACTTACGAAACAAGTACAAGTAAACAGCATGAGAGTCTTCCCCTCCACTGAAAAGAAATTGCTACCCGCATCCTCAGTGACAAAGGACCGTCTCAGGGCAGCCTCACCCTCCATTGTCTCCTGCTAAACTTATTGCATGCAATGAATTTTATCCTATGACGTCTCATGTGGACATGATACAGTTGATTTCTTTCTATATGCCAAAAAGCATGAACCTGTATGTGAACTGCAGCACCAAAGGGTCACAAATTATACCTTGTGATTTGGTTCCTCCATGATCCAAAACATGCAACAGGCCAACAAGAAAATTCCTTGTAGGAAATTTGCTTTAAAGAGGACAAGGATGCTAAGAATGGAAAATCGAGTATTTGTCTTCAAAATACTCTAATATCAGAGTTGAGGAGGAAGACTCATCTCTATCCCACTCAGAATTCTGGTAAGGGTTTCACAGTGTTCAGAGATTAATTTCTGGTGTTCACTCTCATCTCAATCTCTGTAAATAACAAGTTTATTCTCCCAGTTGCTCAGTACTAAAACTGTAGAGCGATATTTGACTCTTCTCTTTCCCCCACATCCCACGTCCAATCCATCAGCAATTCGTGGTAGTTCTACCTTTGAAACATAGCCACCCCCACTGCTACTGCTCCAAACCACCATTGTTTCTCACCTAGGTTGTTGTAATATCTTGCTAACTAGCTTGCTGGTTTCTGTCTGCTTCTACATTACATCCTGTAAAAGGATTCTCTTCCTGGAACCCCGCAGTAGCCTCATGTTACTCAGAGAAAAAGCCATGTGCTCCCCATGACCTCCAAGCCCCCACACTGTCTGTCTGTTCCCTGGACGCCTCCGTTATTTCCTCTCCCGTTCTCACCCTCTCAGATCACTGTGCTTCACCTGTGACGAACTCCACACAGTGCCTGACTCACACCCAGCACGCTCCTGCCATGGGGCCTTTGCCCGTGCTGATACCTCTCCCCAGCTGCTCTTCCCTCAGATATCCACAGGGTCCATGCCATCATTTCCTGCCTTCAGTTCTTTTTTCAAATGGTACCTCATCAGCAAGGTCTTCCCTGACCTCGTAAGGGAAGTAGCCATGCCATCCCCATAGTCACGTCACTTTCTCTCCCCTACTCTTGTTTATTTTCCTCCTTAGCCTTTATCACCTAGACCTTGTCTGTTTCATATGCTCCTATATCCTAGGACTTAAACCCATGCCAGTGCTTCAAAAATATACGTGGAAGAAATGAATGTGCAGTAACAGCTTGCTCTAGTTACCTACATGGCTGCGATTCCCTCTCTCTCACTTTCTCCTTCCCTCCTTTCCCTCTTTCCACAAAGACATCTTGAATGCCTGCTGGGTCCACACACCTGAGGGCTTTCCCTGGCCCAGTGCTGCCCAGCCTGAAATAGGGCCATTCTTCTGCTCACATGGCAGGCATTCAAGTTGCACATGCTCTTCAAGCCCTTAGACATTTCTTTTCTTTTTTCTTTCATTGATTTTTTTTTTTTTTTTTGAGGCAGGGTCTTAGTCTGTTGCCCAGGCTGGAGTGCAGTGGTGCAATCATGGCTCACTGCAGCCTCCACCTCCCAGACCCAACCCATCCTCCCACTTCAGCCTCTGGAGTAGCTAGCTAGGCCTACACCATGCCAGACTGTTTTTTTTTTTTAACTATTATTATTATTATTGTTAAAACGAGCACTTTGAATGAAGAAACCCCCCAAATAGGCTTTGTGTGAGCAACATGGCTGTTTATCCACCTGGGTGCAGGTGGGCTAAGTCCAAAAGGGGCGTTAGCGAAGGGCAGGGGATAGGAGTTGGTTTTATAGGTTTGAGGTGGGCAGTGGAAAGTTACAGAGTAAGATCAAAATCTACTGGCCAGGATCTGAATTCCATTCCTACACTGCTCTCTTCTCCCTCCCCCAACCAGCTGCAATTTCCAAAGCCTTCTGGGCACATCAACCCATTGGTGATAGAGAAATGATGATCGCCACCTTCCATTGAAGGTCAGAGCACTTCACACTTTTGCAAACCTCCCCACCTTTTCAGGGTGCTCACTGCCTTAACCTGGGGATGCACCACAAATTCGTGGAGCTGGGAAACGGCTGGTAGACACGTGTGGGTGAGCAGTTCTGTGTGCACCCAAAGTGGAAGGTTCATGCCTGCAGCAACAGGCTGCTGGGGCGGGGTGGGCCAGGGTGGATGAGGCAGTAACCCCTTTCAGTTGAAAATAAAGACTGGGAGTGTGGGGCCTGCTCTATGCCCTACACACAAATCCTGGCACACGAGAGCCAGGACTCCTCTCGGGCTGAACTGCAGAATTAGAATTTGGACTTGGAGATTCTCGGTAGGGATGGGAAGCAGATGGATACTGCACATTTCTGGAAGCCTCTTCATTCTGTGTTGGAGGAGAAAAGAGGAGGCCCTGGTGAACAGGGGATCACATGGAGAATTCACAGAAAATGCTTAGCAGAGTGCCTGGCACACAGCAAGGGATCAAGAAAGCTTTGTTATTGTGGTTGTTATTCTCTGATTCTAGGGTTCCGCATATGTCCATTACAAACGTTGGCAAAAACTTGAACTCTAGGTGGCTGCATTAAGCATGGTATTATGTGACTATAATCATTTTTATTAAACGAAAAACATCCAAATGGTTACAATGTATACACCTTTAAGAACATTGTTCAACGTCTCCCCTCCAAAAAAAGCCATGACCACTAGATGTACATCTGATACTAGACCGAATCTTGTACTGCATGGGGGGAAATTCTATAAAGAACATGATTGGGTCAGTTGACAAAATGGAAACACAAATTATAGATCAGGTGAAATGTATCAAGGTTAATTTTGCTAAAGTTGATGACTGTATTATGGCTATGTGAGAGTACATCTCCGTTCTTAGGGAATCCCCATGGAAGTATCCATGGGTATGTAATTAATTTGACTTACATAACTTACCACCAAGTGGTTTAAGAAGCAAATTTGCCGTGCGTATGTGTGTGTGAGAGAGACATACACAAATAAATGGGATAAAATGTTAACAGTAGACGAATCTAGGTAAAGAGGACAGGGTGATCTTTGTACTGTTTTTAATCTTTGTGACTTTTTTGTAAATTTGAAGTTATTTCCAAACAGAAAGTGGAAAAAAATCAAAATACTGCTTCTTGTTCAGAATTACAATTTTTGTGTTAATTTTAAAAGAGGAGTGTAGGGAATGTGATCAAATTGGAAGAAAAAAAGGGAAATACATTTACCAACCTAAAACTAACAGAAAGAGAATAATTCTGGCCTGTAACGAGCAAGGGTATTTTGCTTGTATATTTGGGGGCAGCTTTTGTTTTGTTTTATTTTTGAGTATTTGTGTGGCTCTCAAGATTCTTTCCGAAAAGTGACATACTTCACCTTAAAGTATCAGAAAAGTTTGGAAGATTATTAAATGCAGCATGCTTGGTAACTCTAGATGCTTCTGAACAAGGAGCCTTCTTTGAAGTAGTTTAGCATTTCAGAGCTTCACATATTAATTGTATGCAAAGAAATAAAACGCTTAAGCAAACTTCAATCTAAGGAGATTTGCATAAAGGATTAAGACTCATTGGCCCTCCAAAATACTCTTCCATCTGAAAATGGGTGCGCTGTGCTCTCAGATCCCCCCAATTTCTTTGTGCTCTCATTGAAGTCCGATTTAATCCTGCTTTCTTCATTCGCACCTTCTCACTAAACCTCCTAGGCCTGTGCTTTGAGAGCCAGGGATCATTCTCCTCCCAAATTGAAGGGGGTTTTCCTTTCATTAATTTCTCTAAGAAGATTACCCCATGCTTGTTTGTTGTTGTTGAAGCAACTAATTTCCCTAAAGCTCTTTGTTTTTTCAACTGGTTTACACTTTAATGCCCTTGATTGAATTTCAACAACAAGGGATCAACTTGACCAACAAACTCTCTTTAGGAAGAAAACAAAAAGCGAGAACTTAGCGCAAACTATTTTAACTGCAGACCTGCTTTAAAATATATATATTCAGCCATTTAGATAGTTTTCAAAGAGATGCGTCCTAATTAGCATATCGTTCTGGCCTTGTTTCATTCCTAAAGTCAAGGTGACCTTCTCTGAAACTGAATTTCTCTAATTACTCGAGCTGAAGTCATGGGAAAAGTAACACCACACAATATCCTGTCAATATTGTAGATTTTAAAAAAATTTGGCTTATGTTTTCATTTTCTCTCTCTCGTTTTTGTTTTTCCTTCTAATATTTCTTGTCTTAAAAGTCTGAGGATAAAGCAGATGGCAGACTTTTCCTTAAGAACCTCAGTCTATCTATACATTTTGAACGTTATCAAAATATTAGTATGATCTTGTTTGGAAATTCATTTTTTATTAGGATAATTGTGTGGAAGTGGTAAACTCCTTCATTCAGATTCACAGCCTTTGAAACATTTGCACCAGTTAATTACCATAATTGCTTTGTTTAATTAGCATGAGGCACACTGGCGCTTTCACACAGGGATGCCTTTATTTACTTGGAGATACCGTCACTGTCACACACCCCAAGGACACTGGCCTGACTATTGAGGGCTGAGGTTTGGCTTCTAGTATCTGGGGAGTTTCCCCTGCCTTAAGCACCTTGAAGATTGACCCTTGAACTTTCTAAGCTGAAAATGCTATTGATATTCTGTACTTTGTCAGAAGAAACGAGGTTGGGGGCAGGGGTGGGGGACAGGCAGAGGGCCTGGCTGTGGTGCCCGGTGGGAGGGTGGAGCTCAGGGTGGCATCTCCTCTCAGATCGGGAGCCTCACCAAATGGAGAGGCAGAGCTCCTTGGGGGCCACCTCCAAAGGCAGGATCTGGGAGGCCCCCATGCTGTTCTGTTGAATGACTGTTGGTCCACACATGATGATTTTCTTCCACGATGGCAAACTAAAGGCCAAGTAAATCCCAAGAGCAATTACTGAGTGCCTACTATGTGTCATCTACTAAATAGAGCATCCCCACTGGGAGAGGTTGTAAATAAATGATGCAAATGGTCCAGACACAAGACCCAGCATCAAACCCCAAAATGGGGAAGAATGGCAGAAAATATCATGGGAGAAGCCAGTGAAAACATGCCATTCTGTCTCCTGTTAACTTCAAGACTTCTTTGCAGGTAAAGGCTTGCTAAGAGATTTTAAAATGTCGTGAACCCTTGTTTCTGCATGGTGATGAATGTTAGACCAGGTTCCTCTTGAAAACACTAGAAATGAACAGAGGAGTGGATTATTTTAAAGCACCCCAACAGAAGGAATCCCACATTCCAAAGGTGAAATATCACAGATTTCAAATGGAAGACAATTGGTTTACCATAAACTATTCCAAGGGGAAAAGGCAGGAGTGTTCAGAATTCCAAATGGCTGAACTATAAATCGTGGACAGAGCACCTTCTTAGATGTCAACAACACAGAGTCTGATAATACATATATTTTTAAAATGTCTTAAGATAAACAGTTTCAAGGACCTTCTAGAAGAACGACCCCAAACAATCTGAAATCTGTCTGTAGTGATTTGGGTTATAAAACCAATTGAGAACCTCCGGTTGCGGTAGCTTTTGTCTCTTTGGGTGGGACAGAAATCACACTTGGATTTTTTTTTTCAGTTGTGTTTTAACATTTTATTTGTTGTTATTATTTCTTAAAATAAATCCACTGTCCTAATTTTGGCTCTAATGTGACTCAGATGAAGGTTCAAGGTGAACAATCACCTATTATATTCAATCATATAATTTAATGAAAGCGAATGCACTCAATCTTTCAAAAACTGCGCTAGCACCCAGCTATTGATGTTACATTTATCCAGGCGTGTCTTCTTGTCCAAGTGTTTTAATAATCTAATTTTAAAATAAGATTCTATTTTGAGAATATCTGAGTTTGAGCCCCATGCTTCCTGCAACCTATAGTAATGCTGGACTAATAAAATCCAGGGGTAAACTGGCAAATGCCTGCTTTAATGAGGAAGTGAGAGGGACTGAGGAATTATTATTTGACAATTATAACTTTAGGAAGAGTCTCTGTATACTAGAGCTGTAATGAATAATTAAAAGCATTGCAGTCCATTTTAATTAGATGTCAGTGCATTTTAAAACATGTATGGGGAGGCCTGTGTAAACCAGTGAGTGTATTGTGTTGAGAACCAGAAGTGTCTCATTTGGGCAACAGAAGACATTGGTTCTAGGAATCCTACTATTTTTATTATTCAGTGCTGAATTACCAATTTCTGGAAGGGGGATGGCCAAGGAAGGCAACATCCACCTCTACTGGTCTTCTCTAAGCCTCCTCTCTCTTGTCAGAATCATGGCTGTCAATTCCTTTCCCCCTTGTATCTCAGCCAACATAAAAATGCAACTCTTTCTGGCATCATCATTGTTCTCAACTTGAGCAAACTCCATGTGAAAAAGAACGGCGAATAGGGCAGTGTTCGACACATCACATCTTGAACTAGAATAAGCAAATAGGCAAGTTGAATCTTCGGGGTCAAGCTTTAAAGTCATGTCTCTGACCCAGGAAATCATTTTCGGTGACAGTTATGACAAATGCTGAACACAGGCCCTGTATAAATACATCTGTGATTGTTGCATCACAAATACTTGGGGTCATTGTCTATCCTGGGGCACCCCCACCAAGACACCTACTGCTTGGCAAACACATGCCTCCCTGGCAAAAGATGGTGAAAAGGACAGGCATCTTGACTTTAAGTTTCTAGTGAGATGCTTAACACCATCAGTGCACCCTGCTTAATGGGGCCGCTAATGAGGTTGTGACACTTTCAGGTTGTCCTGATATTGCTATTAGTAAAGGATAGTTGATGACAAAAGTTCTCACACCTGACTACACATTGGAATAAACTTTAAAAGTAATCTTTATACATAAATTTTTAATCTAAAAAATAAAAATAAATAAATCTCCATGCCCAGCCACATTCATGACCGATGAAATCAGAATTCCTGGGAATAGGATCCAGGCACCAGAGTATTTTTCAAACCCATCCTGCAGTCTCATTAACATACCAGTGGTTTTAGAGACATCTTGGAAGAGGATGCTAGCAGAAACACTTTTATTTTATAACTCCCAATTTTGATGGCTACATTATAGTTCTCTAAAACCAAAATCGTAATAACCAGTTAAAGATGTCAACATTTAATAGCCTAATCACACAAATACTGTTGGTGACCTATTTGCTCAAGAGCCTCTGGCTTCTCCAACAGAGTACATCTGTGTTGCCTAGAAGGAAGCCCCTCTCCCCTCCCTCCATCTATTGAATTGGCAGAGGAGGCCACCTTTTATCTCATATTTAAAACACAAGCAATGTCTGAAATTCATTTTCAATTTATTTTCCAATCATATGAAAGGGAGGGGGAGAAAGATGATTCTATCGAATCTTCTGGCTGGTAAAAGGTTGGTAGGGCTTGTTCTGGATGCATGGCGGAGAGCTCCCGGGATAGTCTATGGGGAGCAGAGTTAATCGAATAAACTAATCTTCGCTGTGGAGATTAACTCTCAGTGGCTGCAGGAAACTGGGCAGGGGAGAATGCAAATAGCAGAGACCTCAAGGTGCCGGAGGAGTTAGGAATCTCTCCTCCTTCACTCTAATGCTGCCCGCCCCCCGACCTAGGTCTTAAATTTGGAAAATGTTGTGAAATGCAGAACCACCCGTTTGCCTGCTGACCACAGCCCAGTCTCAGGCATGAAACTGAGAAACTGAACAGTTGCAAGGATGTGATGCTTTCTTGGGCTTTTCTGAAGGGGCAGGACTGAAGGGAGGCGCAATCACGTCCATCTGCGGGAAGCCCAGAGTGTGTGAGTGATGGAGGGAAGTACTCCCTGGAGGTGAAGATGTGATTCAAAGCTGAACCTGACATGGCTTTAAGAGCAGATCTTTTCAAACAGCCTTTGATTCCCTTTGCCAAGGTGGGCAGGCAGTGTTAAGGGGGTGCGAGCAATTGTGTCGAAACACACCTTGAAGAAGAAATGAGTTCTCAGCCTTCTCGGTGATTCAGGAGAAAGCCTCAGCCTGGAGGATGGGAGCGCATGTCTATGAGGATTGTTTGGGTCTGGAGAGGGATTCCTGACCTCTGGGAGGGCTGTCTCCCTGTTTGCTCAGTTCTTGGGGAATTAATCTGAATGCTAGTCCCCTGGGATCTGCCAGCTCCTGCAACCCCCAGCTCCAGGAGTGGGGGCTCCAAGCCCCTCACACTGACAGAAGAGGCAGTGGGAAGTGACAACAAGGTCCCCACAGGGGCTGCCTAGGCTCTCTGGTGAGTTGACACCTCCCTCCCCTTAATGCTGAGCCAATCAGAGCTAATTTTTGTATTCTTCGAATAAAATGAAGGTAACCATAAAGATGAGAACACCTCTCAAACTGAACATTTCTCCCTACCTCTCCCAATGCCAGCCTAGCCTTGGCCCCTAATCTCTCATCTGAGCACCTTCAAGGGGCTCTGCGGTGGGTGGCACTCCTGATTTCACTTTTGACCTCCTCAGTCTATTCTCCTGCAGCAGCCAGTGGAATCTTGTCGCAAGATGCAGATGAGGGTGTGTGCTTCTACTTAGCTTCTCTTGCTCTTAAAAGAATGCCTGGTGCCTTTAATAAATGCCATGTGCCTGGGCAGTAGACTGATGGTTAGAAGGGGCACCTGTGGATGCCAGGCACCTGGCTTCAAACCCCAGCTCTGCCACTGACTGTCTGTGTGATGTGGGCAGGTCCCAGCCACCCTCTCCTCTGCATCATCTATCAGTTGGGAGGAAGAGGCTCAAATTGACCATGTGGTCTTGTTGAGAGGCCTGGGTGGCCGACCTGAGTGAGTGAGTGAGTGAGCAGCACTCAGCCCTTCTTCTCTTGTGATCCTCTGGCATTTTCTCCTGCCACCTCCTCTAGCTTTCTGTTTGTCAGCTACACTGAGTCTCTCTCCACTCCTTCAGTCTCCCTCCTATCACAGGGTCTTCACACCCGCTGTTTTCTCCTCCATGGCTTGCTCCTTCCACCAGTTAGAGAAGGAACCATGAAGCCACCTTGGCTTCCCCATCAACAGCCCTGATTGATGCTGAAATAAGAACAGATTCTTCTCTGCCCTCAAATAAAGAGTGACTGTCTCCCTTCCCAGAGCCCCTGAAGCCACCATCTATGGACTTAGCTAAACCTGTGCCAAGGATCACAGCAGGCTGATAGCAGGTGGTGTCTGGAGAGGAACCTGGGAAGTCCAGCATCTCCAGAGGAGCAGGTTCTTGCAGGGGGACAGGGTCTCATATGGAGGTGGCAGAAACACTTTCGGCCATAGCATCCAACCCAGGACACCACCCACCTTTGGCTGGTGAGTACTAACTTCTGCCCATGGGGAATGCCTGTGTGTGCTGAGCAATAGTCTGTGTGCTTTATCTGCAGATGACCCTCATTTATACTCAGAAGAACTTTACAAAGAGGTATTGTTATCTCTTTCTTATAGACAGAGACCAAAAAGACTCAACAAGTTTAAGTGACTTTTCCAAAGTCATACAGCAGAGCTGGGACTCGAACCCAGGTGTCCCTGATGGAGCCCGTGATCGCTAACATTTCTCTGTATTGATCCTTATGCTAGAAAATGGTCTTGCTACGATGGCCTGACCCTCATGACTGAGCTGGAAGACTCAGAATTAAATGCACATTTTGTCTTTTAACCATGGAGACTTTCAGTTCTCAGTGTTTTAGGGGAAAAAGAAAACCCTATGTTGTTTTCAAGTGTTCACTGCAGCTTCTCTTGTAAGTCTTAACTCAGATGACAACTCTTCTAGAAAATTGTCTGGCGGTCCCCCAGGGCAGGGCAAATCTGTGTCATCCCTGTTTCCAGAGCATTTAAACTGCCGCTCTTTGACCATGCTTTCCCCATTCTGATCTGGGACATAAACTCCCCACTACCCTGAGCCCCCTAGATTGCAGGAATTGTTTTGGTTCAAACCTGCATCTCCTGGTTCTCCCTCCTGTCATCATTGAAGTGCTGGGTTCATGGAAAGTGCTTCATACATGCTTGAGACCCCAAATCAGGTTGTTGGGTAACTTCCTTCACATCTCCACAGCCACAAACTCAGATGTATGCAAACGGGCTGTTATTCTCTAGGTCTCAACTAAACTTTACTCTCCAGATTCTGTCCAAGAACAGAAAACTTGATTCAGTAAACAGCGATCACTCTTGTCCTGATTTTTCCCCTTTTGAGTAGTCCGTTTCGAGTAAATAATCCAGGCAAATTCAGGGTGTCCCTTTCCTCTTCTTCTTCCCTCCTTGCCAAGGGTGATTTAAGTTCTGGGGGCCAGGGGCAATCACTTAGGCATCCAGGAAAGGCCTCTGGTCCATCTTTATCAGTAGTGGTCCATGCTGAGTTCTGCCACTGGCCATGGGTCATTGACAACCAGGCCTGCTGTCTCCATGGAGGTGACCCTGTCTCACCATGGCCTGCACACAGAGATCTGGCACCCATTAAAATGGTGCTGGCAATCCTGATCTCTCCAAGAATGTATGCTCGAGAGTGGGTATGAGATAGGAGACAGAAATCTATTTTTTACTCAGTGGGTCTTTGTTTTTGCATGTTTTCAAAATATGACATGTATTTTTTTTGTATATAACTTTTCCTGTCAATGCAAAGCAATGGCTTCATCTGATGCTCAACCTAAATGACAAATGAAGTTTTCAACGTTCTTAGTGAATTGGAAACTTATCTAAGCTTCCACTCTATTTTAATTACCTGCTCCTGCTCAGCTTCTTCGCAGTATGGTTTTAGTCCCACTACTCTCTTGAAATTCACAATATTGAGTACTTACAGCGGGTCAGGCCCTGTGTGGGGTAGTTAACATACAATCACTGGATTCTCAACAACCCTATGAGGAAAGTTCAAATCATTATCCCCCTAACTTACAGATGAGGATCACTAGGGGAGGTTAAGTATTATTTCCAAGGACCACAGTTGGTAAGTGACATAATAGGAGTTAGCTATTACTTCTCAACAGTGAAGAGCATGTTGGCAGCTCAAACACAATGTGTCCAAAGCCTACACCAAAGTTCTCCAAAGCATCTCTTCTCCATAAAACAGTTACTTGAGTGGTGTATTCATCCATTCTCATGCTACTAATAAAGACATACCTGACCATGGATAATTTATAAAGGAAGGAAGTTTAATGAACTCAGTTCCACATGTCTAGGGAGCCCACACAATCATGGCAGAAGTTGAAGGAGGAGCAAAGGCACATCGTACAGGGTGGCAGGCAAGAGAGAGTGTACAGGGGAACTGCCTTTTATAAAATCATCACATCTCTTGAGACGTATTCACTATCATGAGAACAGCACAGGAAAACTTGCTCCCATGATTCAATTAACTCCTACTGGGTCTCTCCCACAATATGAGGGGCTTATGGGAACTACAATTCAAGATGAGACTTGGGTGGGGGCACAGCCAAACCACATAAAGTTGCATCATGAACTTCCCACAGACTCAAGTGGAAACAATGGCATCCTTTGAGGCTTTACCTGTATTTGCTTTGACTGCAAGTCTCCATTCTATTTTCACTTCAACAAACCTGCTGACCAGCCCCCTGCCCAATTCATATTGGATCCTCAGGATGTAGGACAGTAGCTGGCAAATGGGAGGGGTGCCCTATGGATGCAGCATCCTGACCTCTCCATTCTATGTGCTCCCGCCTGATTAGTTCTCTCAAAGCACAGTTCTGAGTATGTCTCCTTTGCTCAAACCCCTTTGGTGGTCTTCATTGACCCACAGTATAAAACCCTTGCCCTTTCCTCTGGCATTTCACTAACCTGCAGTCCATCCTGAACTTATGTTTCCAGCCTCCTCACTCATTCTGCTGCTGCACAAACCCAGCCTCACTCATAGCCATTTCTTTAAGAGACTCCAAACTGCTCCTTTTTGGCCAAGCTACTCCTACTGCCTGGAATTTTTGCCCTATCTTCCCTAGGGAAAGGGCCCTACAATCTTCAAATGCTGCTGAGGCAGCTTTCCCTGATCTCCCTCTGGAGACCTGTGACATGCTGATGTCCTCTTCAGTGGTACAGTAGTTAAGGGCT
The DNA here is from genome assembly GCA_963573385.1 of Cacajao melanocephalus. Classification (NCBI taxonomy): domain Eukaryota; kingdom Metazoa; phylum Chordata; class Mammalia; order Primates; family Pitheciidae; genus Cacajao; species Cacajao melanocephalus. Next base: position 61,734 of record CAUYLG010015210.1, on the reverse strand, counting down.
CCTGCACTGGTGTCCAAGAGTTTTGGGTGCAAGTCCTGACTCTGCCTTCCTGGTGCTATGACATTAGTCAAGTCATTGAAGACATTTGGGAACAGAAAAATGAAGATAATCCTCATAGAATTATCTGGCAATTTAAGAGAGATGATGCTTTTGAAGGGCTTAGCACTGTGCTGTGCTGAGTGACTAATGATTGGCAACTTACTGATTATTCCTATTATTATTATCATCAGGATATCTTGTCTCCTCTCTTCCGTTAGACCAGTGGCTCCCAAATTTGGCATTAGAATCCCCAGGGAACTCTTTAAAACCAGAAACTCAGGATGTATGCTCAGAGATTCTGATTTAATTGGTCTGGGGCAGGGGTCCTGCATTAGTATTATTTATTTATTGTATTATGGTAAAATATGACATTTATCATATTAATCCTTTGTAAGTATAAAATTCAGTGGCATTAAACACACTCAACTGTTGTGCAAACATCACCACTATCTATACCCCAAACTTTCTTATCATCCCCAGCAGAAACTCTGCACCCATTAGATAATAACTCTCTCTTCCTTCTCTACCTGCCCCTTGGTAACCTCTATTCTACTTTCTGTCTCTATAAATTTGCCTATTCTAGGCACAAGAACGTAAGTGGAATCATACAATATTTGTCCTTCTATTTCTGGCTTGTTTCACTAAGCATAATGATTTCAGGGTACAACCATATTGCAGTATATATAAAAATTTCTTTCTTTTTTATGGCTGAATAATATTCCATTGTATATATATATATATATATATCACATTTTGTTTATCCTTTCTGTTGACAGACAGTTGGGTTGTTTCCACCTTTTGGTTACTGTGAATAATACTGCTACAAACATTTTTGTACAAATATTTTCTCCAGTTTCTGCTTTCAATTCTTTTGCATATATACCTAGGAGTAGGATTGCTGGGTCATATAGTAGTTCTTCATTTAATCTTTTAAGAAATCATCAAACTTTTCCACAGCAGCAACACCATTTTACATTCTTACTAATAATGCATGAAGGTTCCAATTGTTCCACATCCTTGTCAACACTTATTATTGTCTACAGGTCATTTATTTTCAATTGTACCCACGCTAGCAGATGTGAAGTGGTATTTCATTATGGTTTTGATTTGCATTTCCCTAATGATCGAAAATGTTGATCATTTTTCCATGTGCTTATTGTCCATTTGTGTATCTTCTTTGGAGAAATGTCTATTCAAAGTCTTCACCCATTTTTCAGGTTGTGTTTACTATCTTGTTGAGTTATAGAAGGGTTTTTTTTAATATATATTCTGGATATTAATCCCTTATCAGATATACATTTGCAAATATTTTCTCCCATGCAGTAGGTTATCTTACTGTTTCCTTGATGGTATCCTTCGATGCATAAATATTCTTAATTTTGATGAAGTCCAATTTATCTGTTTTTTATTTATTTCGTTGCCTGTGCTTTTGGTGGTGTATTCATGAAGTCATTGCCAAATCCACGTCACTTTCTCCAGTCTTTTCCTCTAATAGTATAGTTTTAGCAATTAAGCTGAAGTCTTTGATTCGTTTTGAGTTAATTTTTATGCCTTGAGTGGTGTAAGGGTTCAACTTCATTCTTCTGCACTGTGGATATTGTTTTCCCAACTGTTTTTTTTTTTTTTCTCATTAAATGCTCTAGGCACCCTCATCAAAAATTATTTGATCATATATGTGAGGGTTTATTTCTTGGCTATTTATTTAATTTTTTTTAGAGACAGGGTTTTGCTCTGTCATCCAGACTGGAGTACAGTGGCATGATCATAGCCCACTGCATCTTCAACCTCCTCAACTCAAATAATCCTCTTACATCAGCCTCCTGAGTAGCTAGGACTACAGGTATGCACCACTCTGCCTGGCTAATTTTTTAATTTTTATTTTTGTAGAAAGGAATCTCACTATGTTGCCCAGGCTGGTCTCAAAGTCCTGGTCTGAAGCAATCCTCCTGCCGTGGTCCCCCAAAGTGTGGGAATTACAGTTTTGAGCCATTGCACCTGGCCTTGGCTCTCTATTATATTCTATTGGTCTATGTGTTTGTCCTTATGTTAGTACCATATTGTGTTTATTACTGTACCTTTGTAATATGTTTCAAATTTGGGTAGTCTGAAACTTCCAACTTTATTCTTTTTCAAGATTGTTTAAGTTGTTTGAGACCCCTTGCAATCTCATATAAATTTGAAGAGTAGCTTTTCCATTCCTGCAGAAAAGGTTATTGGAATTTTTCATAGGGATTACATTGAAAATACACATTGCATTACAGCAATGTTATGTCTTTCTACACATGACTGTGGGATGTCTTTTCATTTATTTACATCTTTACCTTATTACAGCAATTATTGTAGTTTTTGGTGTACAAGTTCTTTATCTTCTTGGTTAGATTTATTTCTAAGTATTTTTTAAGGTGTTACTATAAATAAAATTGCTTTCCTAATTTTTAAAATTAGTATTTTTAAAGCGCCACGAGAGATGCTAACATGTAGTTAAGGTTGAAAACCACTGTCTTAGTCCACGCTTCCTAAGGCAGAGGAAAGCTTATGTCTTTCTAACCTTCCTATTCTTTTTAGTGTCTGGCAAGGTCCCTAGCACTAAATCATGGCTCAATAACTCTTCCGATGTATGCATGCATGGCTTGCTTCTTAGAAAACACATTTTTAAATTTATTTGCTTTCAAATATGCTGCACTTGGATCCTGATACTCTTGGCTTCCCCCTACCCCACCTGCCTTTTCCACAATTTCCCAGTCCATTCCCAGAGAGAGGGCCTGTTTACTATTGACTCCTCTGTGAGGATGGACTTTGTGGAGAGAGGATGCTGACACTGACTACAGGGCATCTTCTGCTGGGATGGGGTTGAAGGAAAAAACAATACCTGATTTCAACCACATAGCATTGGCTGGAAAATGACCTCTAGGTACCAGTAATGGCAGACAGACCAAAAAGGTGTAGCGAGACAGATGGGCAGGTCTGCTGGGGAGGGAGTCTGTTTTTAATTGAGGAGACCTGCACAGACACCTCATGGAGTCCACATAAGCACCCCCTGCCATCACCTGATCATTCCTTCCTTCATATTTGTTATACGTACCCATTAGGACTGGTACCCAAGGGGCTTCCAGTCCCACACATACACTCAAGGACAAGTAGCTTCCCACTCAGGGTTTCTGGTCAGGAATTCACAACAATGAGGGCTCCAAGTTCACCAGCGTCAGTTGGCAATGCTCTCTGAGAAACTGAACAGATGGGCTCTAATTGCAGACCTGTTGTGGGGACATTGTTAACAAACGCACAAGTAGCAGTATACAGGGCTTTTTGGAACGGAATGTGACTTGGCAGCTGGGGATGGCGGTCTAATTACCAACATCTGAGTTTCTTGTTTAATGAAGGGGAATGTGGAAAACGGCCGTGCTTGAAGCAGCTAGGATAGAGAAAGATGCCAAGGCTATGACTACACGGTGCCTGCACACTCTGTTGGTGGCCAGGTGCCTCTGTGTCATCCACAGACCCCTTGTTTTCTCCTTCTGGAATCTAGACATCACTTTTGGGAGAGTGGATGGACTTCCTGGGGTCCTTAGGTATCAATTGTAGACCACTAAAGAACAGCATGATTGGGACACATGGGTCCATCATATTTATTAATAAATTCTTCTTCCTAAATCAAGTCAAATTGACACGCCAGGAAAATACTATGTTTAACCTGTGACTTCCTGTATCCCCTTGCACAATGCTATTTAACCTTAAAATACACACATCCTGGTTTCACAGTTCTTGGATTTTCAATAATGCTGGCTCAGGCTTGTGTAGACTTGTTTTGTCCAAGTATTGTTTTAAGCACTTTCCCTGATTAGCTCATTTACCTCTTTCAATAGCACTAAGAGATGGATATTATTATTTCTGGTTTACAGATGAGGAAACTGAGGCATGGAAAGGCTAGGTAACCTCTTGGTGAGATGTTGTCCTCAGGTTAGTCCTCAGGGTGACTTGTCTGATGTTAATGATAATTGGCACTCAGAAAGGGACTTCCTAAATTCCAGGCACAGTGCTTTACAAATCTGATCTTTTGAACTAACGTTCAAAAGAGTAAGTAGGGCTGGGCACAGTGGCTCATGCCTGTAATCCAGCACTTTGGGAGGCTGCGGTGGGTGGATCACCTGAGGTCAGGAGTTCAAGACCAGCCTGGTCAACATGGTGAAACTCCGTCTCTACTAAAAATACAAAAAATTAGCTGGGCGTGGTGGTAGATGCCTGTAATCCCAGCTACACAGGAGCATGAGGGAAGAGAATTGCTTGAATTGGGGAGACAGAGATTGCAGTGAGCCGAGATTGCGCCACTGCACTCCAGCCTGGGCAACAAGAGTGAAACTCTGTCTCAAAAAAAAAAAAAAAAAAAAGAGTAAGTAACTTGCTCAAGTCACGGAGCTAGTGACGTGATGAGCTGAGATTTAAACTCAAGATACTTGCTCTGAGCTTCACTGGGCTGCCACTCTGTGATAAAAGCCCTGCAACTGAACATTATAGAAACCGCAAGGATTTCTTTTTTGTTGTTGTTTTTTGGCTCATTGACTATCTGATCACAGAATCCATTTAGGAGGGTCCATGGAAGAAGCTGCTCTTGAGTTTTAAGGACAGGGAAAAGTGAATCATCACTGGAGGAATCAAATTGTTTTTACTGTATAGACACTGTAAAATTTGTAAAAACCAACCTCTCTAACCAGGGTGCAGGTTCCCTGAGGGGATATGCAGGTATGTGCAGAGATTCTAAATTTTTACCTTTTAGAGTTGTTGCAAAACCACCAGGTAAGCCGTATGTGTATATCTTCCTAGTGTAACTAGTCCTTTAAAAAAACCCATTCAGGCTTTGTTCCCAGGCTCTTTATGAGTATGCAGATACATTTGAGAGGCACAATTGTAAAGAACCATACGTCTCACCTTCCCTCCTTATCTCAGTTACTAGGCTGCTCTGGAAGCATGGAGAGCAGACATTTAGAAGCTTGTGGCACACATTTTGTGTACAACAGCCTTACTCCAGGTTTCTTTTTATTTCCTATTTGTTCTAGTTTCTATCTTTCTTATTAATATTTGTGGCAGATTATATTTTCTAAAATTGACAACAATATTTCTGTCCTACAGTCATCTTCAAAACCTTACTATTCTCATCCCCTTGAACTAAGGTGGGTCTTTGTAGCTACCTTGACAAATAGAGTGTGGTGGAAGTGATGCCTTGTTATGAGGAAGGCTAGGTTACAAGGTGTGATATAGATTGGTTCCAGTTAGTAAGCACACTTTTCCTTATGTACCCCACTAAATGCAGGTATCAAACTTGGACACAATACAGGAGGCAGTTATTTGAGGACTCTGAGAAGTAAGAGTAGCAGGCAGATTCAAGAAGAGCAAAATTTAAAATATCACTGAACTGAGGGTGAGTTTATAATTTTCCCTACTGGTTCTTCCACCACTTGGCCCTGGATATTATTATAAAAGTATATGGCAGATTAAGATAACTAGAGTCCCAGCTTCCTGGATAGAGAACTGAGAAGGGACTCCACAGTGTACTGGAAATACTAGGGAGATAAAGAAGAGAGAAGAGTTCCAGAAAGCAACTCCATATAGTTGTTTATAAATTCCTGGACTCACCTTTAAGTGTACATATGTGGATCTGATCCAAATTAATATACCAAAGATGTTGAAAGTTGTACTGACTTACAAACCACTGCTTAAGTGGCAGGCTGGCCACTGGGTAATGTACATGAAGACCAGATTCAAATATTATTGTAAAGTCTTTAAAAACTGAACTGATGTTAAAACCCTAGTTTACAAAAGACATGTTGGAATTTATAGCCTGAACAGAGAAAGATCAACTGCCTGCTAAAAAAAAAAAAGTCAACTTTCTCCATAAGACTTACATAAAACCTAGTGTTTCATAATGTAATATTCAAAATGATCATGATAGTGTCCAAAATTAGTTGGCATATAAACAGCCAGAAAAATCTCAACTTGCAAGAGAAAAGACATTCAACACATGCAAACACTGAAATAACAAAGATGTCAAAACTATCTGACAAAGTAGCAATAATAAAAATTATCCAATAAGTAATTGTGAATGCTCTTGAAATAAATGAAAAAATAACAAAGCTCAGCAAAGAAAATGTAAAAAGTCAAATAGAAATTTTAGAATTGAAAAATGAAATAACTGAAATAAAAAGCTCACTGGATGGGTTCAAAAGTTGAATGAGATTACATGGGAAAGAGTCAGTGACGATGAAAGACATGAACCTACAGATTCAAGAAGCTCTGAATCTCAGTTAACCATCCCCCAATCATAATCAAACTGATGAAAACTAGATCAAAGAAAAAAAAATCTTTAATGAGCCAGATTAAAATGATACATTACCTAGAAGGAACAAACAATTTGAATGTTTGCAAATTTCTTAGCAGAAACCATGGAGGCCAGAAGGAAATGAGGTGGCATTTTAAAAGTGCTAAAAGAAAAGAAATACCAATCCACAATTCTATAGTGAGTAAATACATTCTTCAGAAATAAGGATGACATAGATTCTTAGATGAAGGAAAAGTAGAAGAATTTATTACCAGCAGTCCTGCTCTAAAATGATTATTAAACAAAATGATAATGGAAAGAAACCTGGAACATGAAAAATAAGAACAACATAAATGGTAAAAACCTGGCAAACATAATAGACTACCTTTCTCCTCTTAAGTTATTTAAAGTATGTTTAATAATTGAAAGCAAAAATTATAACATTGTCTGGTGGAGTTTTCAATTCATATAGATATATCATGTAAAACAACTGTAACATAAAGGAAGGTGGGTAAAAGGACCTATAAAGGGATAAGATTTTTTTCTACTTTCCACCTGAAGTGCTAAACTATAGCTTCTATGTAGACTGTAAAAGTTAAACATGAATATTATAATCTCTGTAGCAACAAATAAAGAGATTAGTAAAAAAAATTATAGAAAAAACTAGATACTAAATATACTTAAACAGCTTAAAAAAGTGCAGAAAATGTGAAAACAAAAGGGGAAAAATCCCAAATAATGAACACAAAAAACCAATAATAAAATGATTCACCTAAATTCAAACATATCAATAACTACACTAAGTGTACATGGTCTAAAATCACCAATTACTCATTTATGCCTAGTGTTCTATTATTGGAATACTAAACATGTAGGAGTTCTTTATATCCTACTGCTCAAGGTCGTCATCACCAAGGCCTGATTTTTCAAATTCAAAACAAATTGCAACTTCATGCATAAATGGGTTAAAAGAGAGGATGAGAGAATGGATAAAAAGATATGACCCAAGTACATACTGTTGATGAGAAACTCACTTCAAAGATAATCATATACTTACAATAAAAGCTTTAACAAACTAGAAACAGAAAGACACTTCCTTAATCAGATAAAGGGCTTCTATAGAAAACCTTCATCTAGCATAATATTTAATGGAGAAAATCTAAATGCCTCTTATCCCAAGATTGGGAACAAAGCAAGATGTCCACTCTAACTATTCCTATTCAACATCATACTGGAAGTCTTAGCTGATGCAATGAGGCAAGAAAAATAAATGGAAGTCATAGATAGGGAATACAGACATGAAGTGATCTCTGTGTTCAAGCTATGTAATTTTCTGCATAGAAAGCATCCCCACACCCATTGAATCTACAAAATCTCCTAAAACTAATGCAACTTTAGCAAGGTTATAGGATATGAGGTCAACACAAAAATAATTATATTTTGACATTCAATTATCAATGGACCTAACAACAGATAATTACAAATTTAATTTTTAAAAAATGTATAATACACTTTCTCTCTCCACCTGAAGATGCAATACTTAAGTATAAATTCAACAAATCATGTATAGGTTCCATATGCTGAAAACTACAAAATGCTGCTGAAGGAAATAAAAACTGATCTAAATAAATGGATATATCACATGTAAGAATTAGAAGATTTCATATAGCAAAGATGTCATTTCTCCCTAAACTCATTTTTAGAGATAAAATGATTCCAACCAAAATCCTATCAGAAGTTTTTATTAACATAGACAAGCTGATTTTAAAATGTATACAAAAAGCAAAAAAAAAAAAAAAGAAAAAAATTAGAATAGCTAAAATACTTTTCAAATTAAAAAAAAATGGTGTTTAAGCAATCAGGTTACTTGATTTTAAGTCTTGCTATAAACTTTCTATAGTAAAGACAGCTTGGTATAGGCAACAGGATAAACATATAGATTAACAGGACACAATAGAAAGTCCAGAAATAGACTCACACAAATATGGGTCTGGTAAATTTTTTTACAAAGGTGAAAAAGCATTTTAATGGAAAAGGAACAGCTTTTGAACAATGGGGTTGGTGCAATTGAACATCCCTATGCACAAAATGAACCTTTACCTAAACCTCACACCTTATTAAAAGAATTAATTCAAAATGGATCATAGACCTAAAATGTAAAGCATAAAACCATAAAACTTTTAAGAGAAAATGTTTATAATGTGCAATAAGGCAAAGAATGTTTAGACATGACACCAAAAACATAATTCATAGAAGAAGAAATTGATAAATGGGACTTCAAAATTAAAAACTTTTGATCTGCTAAAAGCATTGCTAAGAGAATAAAAAGACAACCTACAGATTTGGAGAAAATACTCACAAGTCACATAGCTTACAAATGACTTATATTCAGAATATATAGATAACTCTTAAAACTCTGCAGTAAAAAAAACATTTAATGCAATTAGTAAATGGGTAAAAGACACGAACACACACTTCACCAAAGAGATATACAGATGACAAATAAGCATATAAAAAGATGTTCATTACTAGCTATTAGGGGAGTGCAAACTAAAATCATGATAAAATACCCCCACATTACCATTAAGTGGCTAAAATAAAAAATATTGACAAAACCAAGTACTTACAAGGATGTGGAGTAACTGAATCACTGATCCATTGCTAGTGAAAATCTGAAATGTTCCAGACACTCTGGAAAACACACTGGCAGATTCTTCTAAAGTTAAACATACATGTTTCCTGTTTTTGTATATTTATCATAGGGAAATTAAAACTTACCTTTGCATTAAAACCTGTACGCAAACGTTTAGAGCACTTCTATACATGGTTGCCAAAAACCAGAAACAATGCAAATTTCCTTCAGTGGGCAAATGCCTAAACCAACTGTGGTTTAGCCATACAATAGGATACTACTCAACAAAATCAAGGGATGGACTACTGATTGACACACACAGCAACTTGGATGAACCTCGAAGTCATGACACTGAGTGAAAGAAGCCAGTCTTATAAGTTCACATGGTGTGTGATTTATTAATATAACATTCCCAAGGGGGACAAAGCTGTAATGACAGAAAACAAGCCAGTGGACACCGAGGGTTATGAGTGGAGGAGACTGTGACTATCAGGAGCTAGCAGGAGGGAGTTTTTGGGATGAGGAAACTGTTCTGTGTCCTGATTGTGGTGATGCTTACACAAATCTATGCTTGTGTTAAATTTCATAAAATTGTACACTAAAAAGATCAGTTTTACTGCATGATTTTTTTCTTTTTAAAAGAACATTCTGATTTTTTTTTTCTGCTGCAATTTCTAACTGGCCATGTTTCTTAGAATGTGCACCTTTGGTGCCATGAGCTCCCAGGTGAGAACCCTTCTAGTCTGAAGCCATCCTGCTGGAGACACCACCTGGGGAGGCCACTTAAAGAGAGACACCTGAAGCTTCCCAGCTGTTCCAGTTCCCGTGTGGTCCAGGGTTCCCAGTTCAGCGCTGGCCATGGGAGTGAGCCAGCCTTCAGGAGATTCCAGCCTCTGATATCTCTCTGCAACTGCATGAGATACCCTGTGTGAGGACCAACTGGTGGAGTCCCATCGACCCCTGGAACTGATAATAAAATAATCACTGTCGTTTTAAGGTGTGTTACACATCACAGATAACTAGAAAATTATTATTATTTTAAAAATCATTATAAGACACCTTAAATTATTTAAGGTATGAAGTACAGTGTAAACAATAAAATGAAAAGTAATTTTGGTAATAAGCTGTGATGTTATAAGACCCCCTGCCTCACTTGGCTCATCCATGGATGGCAATGTCAGGACTTGCCTATAGTTCCCACCATAGTCATGTGTCAAAGCAGATGCACCCAGGGACTGTGACATCCTGCGTCCCTATTCCTGCCCTAGCAGGGTTCAGAGCAGGGGCATGGTAAATCCTTTTGCAGACACTAAAATAGGCTACATTCTTTTTTTTATTATTTATTTATTTATTTTTGAGGCAGAGTCTTCCTCTGTCACCCAAACTGGAGTGCAATGGCACAATCTCAGCTCACTGCAACCTCTGCCTCCCGGGTTCAAGTGATTCTCCTGCCTCAGCCTTCCATGTAGCTGGGATTACAGGTGCCCGCCACCATGCCTGGCTAATTTTTTTTGTATTTTTAGTAGAGACGGAGTTTTACCATGTTGGCCAGACTGGTCGTGAACTCCTGACCTCATGATCTGCCCACCTCAGCCTCCCAGAGTGTTGGGATTACAGGCATGAGCCACCACACCTGGCAAAATAGGCTACATTCTTAAAAAAAAAAGAGAGAAATATATACATAATATTTATACATCCAGACATAGTTATACGTATAATACATCTATATAAGACATATATTTATACATAATATATATACATACATACATATATCCAGACACAGTTATAAGTATAATACATTTATATAACACATATATACAATACATACACATACAATTACTTATATATATACACATACATAGTTATATGTATAATACATCTACATAACATATATATTTATATACTATATTTATACATACATACATATATCCAGACACAGTTATGGGTATAATATGTCTATATAACACATATATTTACATACAATACATATAGATACATACAATTACATATATACACACATAGTTATACATATAATACAGCTATATAACAATTATATACAATATATGTACATACATATATCCAGACACAGTTATGATACATCTATGTAACACAAATATACAATATACACACATACAGACATATGTCCAGACATAGTTATAGATATATGTTTATATAACACATATATTTATGTATAATACATATATACACATACAATTACTTATATATGCACATAGTTATACATATAATACATCTATATAACATTCATATACAATATATACATACAGACATATATCCAGACACAGTTATAGGTATAATACATCTTTATAACACATACTTTTATATACAATACATATACATACATACAATTACATATATACATACATAGTTATATGTAGAATACATCTACATAACACATATGAATATGCAATACCTATACATACATATGCTTATTCATACAAAGTTATATGTATGATACATCTATATAATACATTTATATACAATATGTTTACATAAGTATATACACACCCACAGAGTTATACAAGTCCCATGCCTATAGAAGTTACATGTATGTCCACAGGCGTGGAGAAGCTAAGACTAAACAGGAGAAGTAGGAAAACTCTAGAGTTAGCCACAAGAAGTCATTACTGCCCCTAGGGCTAAGGGATAATTGGGGAGAAGGTATTTTCAGAGGCCAGGAATCAGGACCATTTGCCGGGAGCCAGTACCTTGGAGAAGATAAGGAAGCCTGGGAAACAGTGCTTGGAGTTTAGTTTCCTGAAGTGCAGAACAGAACAGGGGAGGAGTGGTGGGGTGGGAGAATATAAGTTCACAGTTAGAAAAAGTCCTGGAACTTACTGAGCGACCTAAGGGACAGCTGCTGTGACTGAAGCTGAGGGACTTGCATAAAGTTACACAGCTGGGAATGTCTTTATGATAAGACAAACCAACTAGATAGGATGGAAGGGATACAAAATTCAAGTGTATTTTGGGATTAAATGTGAGCTTCAAAGATTTTTACAGGGTTTAAATCCAGATCTGACTGCCTTGAAGGATGACATGTACTTGTATTTCCCACAGATACATTTAACAGGAAGGGGCCCATGTTTACTAGAATATACAATCCATGGGAACATAGGATTTGTGTGTTTTATTTACTGCTGTATCTACAGCACATAGAATGGCACCTGGCATATAGTAAGTGCTCAATGAAAATGTGTTCAATAAATGAACTACACTTGCTGACATAGTGTTTGTTCTTGTGTTAATCAGTGTGGCTGAGTAAACACAGATCATTTGTTGGAAGGGTATGTGTATTTCAAAATTGATGGGAGATGGAGGGCACGTCATCTTGGGAACAGCAGGAACTAAGGAAGTAGTGGAGGTCTAAGTAGCTCACAAACTTCTCATTCTAATAGCAGCCTGGCCTGGACATGGCTGCTGCTTCAGTCACCACCAACATCCTCATTAGAGCAAACTCCAAACATACATGTTATTCTAGATATGGGGAAAAAAAGCTAACTCAAGTCACCTTAAGTTACACACTCAGAGCAGTTAGAAATAAAAAAGACTCATGCAGCTTCTCTAGGAAGAGGCCATAGTGGGATGTGAAACCTGGGAATTGCTCACTGCCTAAATCCAACTTCAGTGAAGAGAAGTAATTCCCCATAAGGAAAACTAGAAAAGCACCATAGAGTGACGGTCAAAGACCATGAGTTCTAGAGCTAGACCACCTGAGTTCAGATTTTGATTCTCATTGCAAACCTTAGGTAAGCCACACGCTTTCTCTGGCTCAGGTTCTTGATCTGAAAAATGAAAATAACATTTGTATGAGCTCATATTGCAAAGTGCTTAAAGCAGTATCTGACCTGACTAAATTGTGCGATGAATGAAGGCTATTAACTATTGGAAAAGAAATGTATGCTAAGCAGCCACAAATGAATTTGGACTAGTCTATCAGTTATGTACTATAATACGCCACATAACAAACACACACAAAACCCAGTGGGTTAAACCTGAAAACATTTATTTAGGTCGTGAGTGTGCTGTTTGGATGGGTGGTTCTTCTGGGCTGGGCTAGACTCGCTCAAGTGTCTGTGGTCAGCAATCAAAGTCACCTGAGGGTCCATTTCATGGATCTTGGCTGTATCCCTCACCTTTTGGAGGCTGGTTGGCTATTGGGCTATCTAGGATGACTTCCCCTCTGCTCCTTGGGGGCAGTGGGCTAGCCCAGGCTGGTTCACTGCTGGTGGCACTGGCAGGGTTTGAGAACAGACACATGTCAAGTTTTGTGAGGCCTAGACTGGGAGTTGGTACCCTCATTTCTGCTGTAGTCTATTGGTCAAAGCCAGTTACAAGTTTAGCCCAGGTTTCTGGGGTTGAAGTCCTAACCCTTAGTACCTCAGAATATGACTGTCTTTGGAGATATGCTCTTTAAAGAGGTGATTAACATAAAATGAGGTCATTAGGGTGGACCCTAATCCAATCTGACTGGTGTCCTTAGAAAAAGAGGAAATTAGGACACGGACTGGTACAGAAGGAGGAACACGTGAAGATGCAGGGAAAAGATAGCCACCTACGATCCAAGGACAGAGGCCTCAGGAGAAAACCCATCCCACCAGTGCTTTGATCTTCTAGCCTTCAGAATTGCTAGACTCCAGGACTTCTAGGCTCCAAAACTGTGAGAGAAGAACCCAGTCTGTGGAACTTCGTTATGGCAGCCTGAGAAAATTAATACCCATTTAGGTGAGGAAACAGACGCTACCTCTTTATGTAAAAAAGCACAGTCCCATTGTGAACCATGTGTTTACAAGGAGGTGTAAAACATTGAGGACATTTTCTCACCATGTCTAGAGAGGCTGATGTGGAGAAGAGCTAACTCACGTGGCAGGGATAGGAATGGGTTGGAAATCAAGAAGCTTGTCTAGACTCCTAACTCTGCCTTCGCTGGGCCACAGTTTCCTCATCTGTGCCATGAGCGTTCTGGACCAGGTCTTGCTGTGTTTCTTCCCAGCTCTGACAGCCTAAGATCAAACCTCAAGGCGAGCTACTCCCCACCTCTCCAACGACACCTAATTCCAGAGTGAGTCAGAAGATGCTCCTCTGCTGGGCCCCGGGCACATTTTCCGAGGACTTCAGCCCACAGCCTCACCAGTAACTGCTCCCCATCTAAAGACAGAGGCCACCTGCCAGGTTTACCTCACAGTGCCTGACAGAGAGAGAACAGCTCTGCACAAAAGCTCTGCTTAAAAGAAAAGGCAGCAATTGTATCCTTTGTGTAGTCTCATGGACGACCCCTCGAGAGGGCAAGTTAATGAGCATGGATTTAGGGGAGCTTTGCCTGAGGCCTGCAGAGAATTTGGCTGACAGTAAAGATAAGAAGGGAAAAACGTAGATGGGTAAAAATTAATGAAATCCCAGCAAAAAAAAAAATCTATTAAAGTGGGAGGAAGTTGGATTGAAGTGAGGCTACCTGGTAAATCTGGAAGCATGTTAACCAGGTGACCTGAATTGGCTGGGCCGCAGGCTGTGAGGACTCCCTTAACCAACATGGCGGGACCCATGGTCCTGTGACACTGTGGATGCAGGAGACAAAGGGGCCACAACTTCTGAAAAGAGGAATGAACGATGTCACAGCTACCTGGAAATAAATAAATAAATACATCCTCCCATAATAATAATAATAATAATAATGGAAGGATTTAATTATAATTATTTATTTAATAAATAAATTGGGGATTTATTGAATAGCTATTAGGATTTATTTATACGTTTATAGAATTATCTATAACATTTATATAATTATTAATAATTATAACTTTTTGTTTGTTTGTTTTTTGTTTTGAGATGGAGTTTCACTCTTGTTGCCCAGGCTGGAGTCCAGTGGAGTGATCTCTGCTCACCACAACCTCCACCTTCCAGGTTCAAGCAATTCTCCTGCCTCAGCCTCCTGAGTAGCTGGGATTACAGGCATGCACCACCACGCCTGGCTAATTTTTTGTATTTTTAGTAGAGACAGGGTTTCTCTATGTTGCTCAGGCTGGTCTCAAACTCCCAACCTCAGGTGATCCATCTGCCTTGGCCTCCCAAAGCGCTGAGATTACAGGTGTGAGCCACTGTGCCCAGCCAAAATTTTTATAATTATGTAATTTATATCATCGTTTATAATATTTGTATAATTATATTTTCATAATAATTTATAAAATTTAAATAATTGTTTATACAATTTAAATAGTTATTTATATTTATATAATTTAAACAATTATATTTGTATAATTTATAGGATTTATTAATTTATTATTATCATTATTATTTGAGCTTTTAACATCTGCCAGACAGTGATCTACCTATTTTAAGTTTGTCAACTCACTGAATCCTCACAAAACTCTTATAAGGTAAATACTGAAATACCATTAGCATTATTTTTACAGACAAGGCAAGAGAAGCACAAGAAGATTGTGTCTTAAGTCAGTAAGTAATAGAACCAAACTTCAGCATGGGCAGGCTATGTCAAAAGCCCAGGACTCTAGCTGCTTTTGCCATATGGAATCTCCATATTTTCTGGAGCCTGTTAAGTGAGTGATAGAAAAAGGACTTATTTTACAAATGGGAATGCTGAGGCACAGAAGGGGGCTTCTGTGAATTGCAAGTGTCTGCAATCCACTCACAGTGCTATATTCTATTCCACTCGAGTGCCTCATCCTCTTTGTCCACCTGGTGAAATCCTACTAATCTCTAAAATTCCACTCAGATGTCACACGAGAATCTTCCATGCTCACCTGAGGAAAAGCAGGTTCTTCCTTCTTTGGCTCCCACAAAACCCAACATATATCCTTAATAGAATATTTTTCATATGCAATATTTTCTCTTTTATTTCCAGAAATTTTTTAAAAAGAAAATCACATAATGATCACAAATATCCATGTTCCCATGCACTAGAATTTATGTTTGTTAACATTTTGCAATATAGACTACAAGTCATTTTCTAAACAAAACCTTAAATGTAACAAATGAAATTAAGATATTCTTTTTGAACAATACAATAAATAAAAGATTGCAGATGAAGTTGAAGTATCATATCTGCAGTTCATGCCCCCTGCCACTGTCAGGAATTTGTTGTGCATTCTTCTGATATATTTTAAAATTCATATACATCTATTCACAAATATGTGTTTGTGTGTGTGTGTGTACATGCATAAGGCAAAGACTGCATTTTACTCATCTCTCTGGAGCTCAAATGTAGCAAAACACCTGGCACTTAGGTAATAATGATGATGAAGAAGATGATGATGATTGATACAGTTTGGATATTTGTTTCCACCCAAATCTCATGTTACAATGCAATCCCCAATGTTGGAGGTGAGGCCTTATAAGAGGTGTTTGGATCACGGGGGTGGATGTCTCATGAATGGCTTGGGCCATCTCCTAGGTGATAAATGAGCTCTTGCTCTGAGATCTGGTGGTTGAAAAGTGTGTGGCAGCCCCTCTTCTTGCTCCTGCTTCCACCATGTGATGTGCCTGCTCCCCCTTTGTTGTCTGCCATGATTGTAAGCTTCCTGAGGCATCCCCAGAAGCTGAGCAGATGTCAACACTATGCTTCCTGTAAACCCTGCAGAACCTTGTGTCAATTAAACCTCTTCGCTTTATGAATTATCCAGTCTCAGGTATTTCTTTATAGCAATGCAAGAATGACCTAATACAATGATGATGGCTAACATTTTCTAAACCTTTATTATGTTCCAGATTCAGTTCAAAGCTATTTTGTGTGTATACTAAGTAACATAACTTTCTCAATGATTGTATGGGGAAGATGCTATTATCAAGGCCAGTTTATAAATTAAAAAAAAAAAAAACTGAGGCAAAGAGAAGTTAAAAAAGGAAATATGGAAAAATTGTTTAAACAAAGGCAGTCCGGTCTCAAAGCTTCCTGTGTCCGTATAAGTGAATGTGAAATATAAACTACATTCAGAAAAGAACATAAAGTATAGATGTACAGCTGGACAAAAACTTGACAACCACCACTGAAGACAAAAAAAAAAACCCAGGGCATTGCAAATACCCCAGAGGTCCTCTGTAATTCCTCCTTGATTATAATCCTCTCCTTGTACCACCCACGGATTCTTAAACAATATAATTTGCTTTCTTTGATTTTGAGCTGTGTATACATGAAATCATTTAGCACATATTATTTTGTGTCTTGCTGTTTTGGCTTAATGTTGGATTGTGATATGTTGTTGCATATTTAGTTTGCCATTGAGTGATATACCTCAATTTATTTACTCATTCTTCAGGTCATTTGGTTTGTTTCCAATTTGGGGCAATTATAAACAAGATATTTCCATGAACCTTCCTGCATATGTCTCCTAGTGTATTTGGCAGATGTTTTTCTAAGATTCACACCTAGAAGAATTGCTAGGGCAGAAGGTATGTGTAACTCCAGTTGCAGTGGGTAACATTAAATTGTTTTCTAAGAGCCGGAACTCTTAACCACAATATCAAATGGCCTTACCAAAAGTATGTGTTGGAAGAATAAATGAATATTTTAAAAAGTGAAATACCAAATACAAGGAGGGGACTGCATTAACCAGTATCAGAGGCTAGAAAGCTAAGCATCTGTCTACTGAAATAGGGATCTCCCGGTGGCACGTATAGGCTCTGAACCTGGAAATAGCTGAAATCAGCTGCCCTGGAGAATTGTAAGGAACTTATCCTGCCTGTCCAATGCTCTGCCTGGATGGCATCTGCTGACAAAGCAGAGGGATAGATGTGAGCAGTGATTTGGACTTTATCTCCTGACTAGTTAATTACATCTTGCCCATACCAGCACTGAGGAACAGTCACTGGGAGGTGGCATAGAACTCTCCAGGCAGCCAGAGCTGTACTGGGTGGTCCTGCCTCAGTTTCCCTTTTGCTTTTCTGGGGCTTTTTGGGACCTGGAATAGTTGCTGTTATCACTATTTTTACAGACAAGGCAAGAGAAGCATGGGGAGATTAAATCTCCCTGCCAGATCCAATATCCTCTTGGGGACTGCTCTGATGCATACCCTTTCCACCTTTATCCACAATATCTTCAAGTGGACACCACTGGGGTTCCTCTGAATAACCGAGTTGCCTCTTCATTATTCTGCCCAAGATGTCAGCTAGGGCTGTTTACAAATCCAAGGATTCTCTTGCCAAATGTACAGTCTGTTCTCCAGGCTTTCATGTTATAATGAAATGAGTAACAAGCAAGACATCTTAATATCTTATTCTGCTAGAAACTGAGATTTTTCCCCCTCCCTCTCTCTTAATAGATAAGTTAATATCATCAAACATTCTGAAAAGATATTTTATAAAAACATCTCACTTGCCAAAAAAAGTTGTATTATAAAACTGGAGAAATTGTTTTCAACTTGTTAAAAGCCCTATTCTCAGCCATAAATTCAGTTCCCGTTTTTTTTTCCCCCTTCAATTAATTTCACACTAATCCATTTCTTTATCAGGCTTTGGAGTGAATGCGTGCGGAGTGAGTGATGAGGATGAGGGGGCAATGGAGGTGTTTGGCTCTGTAATTTCATCCTTGAATTTTGTGATTACTAACAGGACAACTTTTTTAATTTGCTCTTTTGTCTGGATTCCCTGGCTGACAATCTGCTGTGTGAGCTCGGCTTTTTAATCAATCACCTACATAATCAAATGTCACTGGCTATCTGCTCCATGTAATTACTTTTGCAATTAAAAATCAACCTCAAGTTGCCTCATCTAATTAGAGGGATGGGCAGATTTTCATCTAGATTGATTTTTTAATAAATATTGACTTAAAATGCCATAATCTCATCATATTCTTTCATTTTCTTTGTACCAAAAATCAAACAAATGGAAGAATTAGCAAGCAGAAGGAATCGAGGGACTTCAAAAGCTTCTGCTGATTCAGACACACAAAACTATGCTGTACAGAAGCCCAGCTTAGCTTCCCTAATAACAACACTCAATAGCTTCCACCTTTTATTGGAAAAAAGAACAAAGCAATTCAACGATTATATTTCACACCAACACTGTTGCAAGCCCACCATTCTAAGAGCTCCCAATTTCATTTATCGTACTGCCAAAGATAACCGTTTCTATGAATGATATTATTTCCTTTAAAACAACCCCACATATGCTACTAGAATTTTTAGCATTAACAGAAAATATATAATGCTTCATGCTGGAACCACAACCACCAAGTTTTCTTAAACATATGAATGCCACTACAGCCAGTTGTCTTTGCTGCCTTGTGTCTTTTACGTATTGTAATTAAAGCACTGTCAATAACACAGTTCGTTGCTTTTTGGTTGTAGTGACTGATGTTGAACAAGGAAAATCCACAATCTGGTAAGGGATTACCTACAGGAAAATAACACACTTTGCTTAGAGAACAATTGTCCCAAGATGAAATGTAATGGTATCTGGTATGCCTGTTTGTTTATTTTTTTAAATAAAAAAAACCTGTCAGTGACCCTGACAGAATTCTATTTAAACCTTAGTAGATTGGGGTGATGATGAAGAGGTAATAATGGGCTTCTAACACCTCTGCTTCATTCTGGCACAAAGAAGGTGCGTCTGTCTTTTCGTGCATTCACAGTGCAAGAGAGAAATAAGGAACTGTCCACATCTGACTGCACAGTTCACTCTAAGAATAGAAAAAAAGGGTTGGCAAGAAAAGTCAAACCTTTGGCTCTTATTGGTGGCAAAACAAACAGGGGAGTAAGGACCGACTCAAACAAAAGAGCCAAGGACAATAAGAAAGAGAGCAATGATTCCACCCCTACTTCTCTCCATGAGGCAGGGAAGTTTCCTGCTAGGGGGATACTTCATCTGCAGTTTCAACCTTAGTACAAACTTGGTGTCTAAATTGCTTTTCCCAAAATAATATGCCATGGTCTATTAGTCATGTAAAATACTGCTCCAAAGATAAAGTCTTTTTGGTCAAATTACTTTCAGAAACATAACATTCTCTACCTCTTTGCTGGAGAGAAATGATACACATAATCCTAGCAAGTTTTGGAAAAGCCTTGCCGCAATGAAGTCTGTTTGGCTCAGAATTTATTAAACATATTTGTCTATAGATTATCCCACTGATTTATTTGTTTGCTTATTTATTTATTTGGGGTACCATGTAGACCATTCTCTTAGTACACACGGGGAAACACTAGTAGTCACACCACACAGGAATCTCATTCTTCTGCACTATTAGCCCCTCTGGGGGCCAAACCTTGTCTTCTAGAATGTGTCACTGATTATGCTTTCTAAATGTAAAGTCATGTCTAGTATGTCTGAGAATACTTATATGGGTTGCCTATGATGACCTACAGCAGTGGTCCCCGACGTTTTTGGCACAAAGAACTGGTTTTATGGAAGACAATTTTTTTCATGAACTAGAATGGGCAGGAGAAAGGGAATGATGCTTTCAGGAAGAAACTGTTCGACCTCAGATCATCAGGCATTAGATTATCATAAGGAGCCTGGCCTGCAACCTAGATCCCTTGCATGTGTAGTTCACAATAGGGTTTGTACTCCTGTGAGAATCTAATTCAGCTGCTGATCAGACAGCTGATGGAGCTCAGATGGTGATCCGCACTCACCTGCTGTTCACCTCCTTCTGTGTGGCCCAGTTCCTAACAGACCACAGACTGGTAGTGGTCCATGGCCTGGGGATTGGGAACCCTTGACCTACAGGATACGATGATGGCAGCAGGGATCCTGGGCTTGTAATAACTAGGTGTCGTCCATGGTTCTTGCCAGAGAGAAATTCTGCAAGTATGTGTTCTGTCTTCACAAGGCATAATGCAAGTTGAAAGTGTTTCATGGGTACTCCCTGCTGTGTGGAAGAAGGACAAAACTCTACCAAGAGTTTGAGGAATGAATAGAAAGGAAAAAGGAGAATGGAAGACAGTGAAACTAATTGACATTTGCTGAACATTTACTATATGGCAGGCACTGTGCTGAATGTTCTTCCTGCCTTTTTGCTTTTAACCATCATAATTATGCTAAGGAGCAGGTACTGTTTGTAGTATTTTCATCATCAGCATTAAACAGATGAGAAAACTGAGGCTTCAAGCAGTGAAGTGATTATGAAAGGTCATAGAGTTGGGAATTGGCAGAGTTAAGCCCCATACCCACATCTGAAAGACAACAAACTCTTTGGGCTTTGAACCATTTCTTCTAAGAATAAGACTGGGGACAAGAGGTAGCAGCTGCTGACCTAGGAGAGAGGACGTGTGCTGCTGCGGGAGAAATAAGCACTGGGGGCAGGTATATGACTTGCCTGTTGCCACAGTAATTCTATGTTATGACCCACTCCGAAACTCAGTGGCTTAAGCAATAAGCCTGTCTTTAGCTTCTGAATCTGCAGCTTAACTAGGGCATTCTGGTCATAGCTGGCCTAACTCATGAGTGGTCAAGTGTGAGTTGTCTGGAGGGCTCTGCTGATCTTGGTTGACAGTTTGGCTAGGGGATTCTGCTGATCTTGGTTGTCACTCTCCCACGATTCAGGATCATGGCTGTTGCTGGTCTAGGATGGCCTTGGCTTGGACAACTGGGTCAACTCAGCTCTGTGCCATAAAACTCATTTTCCATCAGGTTGGCCTGAGTGTTTTCTCATGGAAAAAGCAGAGGAGCAGGAGAGGAAGTGGACATATACAAACACATTTCACTCGCTGGATGTTTGCCAATATCTTGTTGACCAAAGTAAGTCACACGACCAAGCCCAGAATCGAAGGGTAGACACTGCCAAGTTACACAGCAAAGGGCATGAATCCAGGGAAGGTGAAGAATCTATCACAGCAGGAAGTGTCCCAACTGGTAAATCAAAGCCACAATTTACTCGGACTCACCTCATCAGACCACTCGTGACACAGGATGCTTCATATATGTGATATCAAGGACCTGACCCTGTCCTTCCAGGACAACTGTGAGGTAGGTCATCACGTACTAACGGGTGATAGACTCCTTCTTCCAGAAAGAGCAGACAACAGCTTAGTGCACACCCCTCTCAGAGAAAGCCAGAGAGGAGGGTTTATGCACAAAGGGGCATCTTTGGAGTTGATCTTGGACTCTAGAAACCTGCTTTTCCCCTGGTCCTCTGTGTTGCTGGCAGAGCCCTGAATCTGAGGTTCCATAATAGGCCAGCTCAGAAGCCAGAGTGAAGTTTTAGAGACACACATAGCCCAGGGTACAAACTCAGATGCCAGCAGGTGCACTGAATAAATGAAGTTGAATTCTTTCAACACAGGTACCCTTTTATTTATATATAAGATGCATAGAAGTATTCTTTAATTCAACATCGAAATATGCTCTACTATTTTTCTTAAAATGTATTCCTCTCTTCATCTAGATTTTCTTCTTACCTTTGTTGCATTGTGGTTACAAAGGTGTGTTTTCTCTATGGTTAGAAAAAACACGTAAGGATAAATGACCATTTTTGGTTGGCCCTGGTGTGGGGTATGTGGTAGGGAGTGGTGAAGATTGTGGAGAACTGAAAAGCACTCAATGCATACGAACCTCGTGTCTGCTTCTTAGCTCCAGCCACCTCTGGCTGGGTGGGGGCATAGGTGCCATCTGTCACAACTCTATTTTGAAAAGAAGCTACAAATCTGGATTTTTGATGTCAGCTCTTACATAGCGGCTCTCTGCTCAAGAAAGTAATATGCAGAAGAGAGGAAGCACATCTGTGGGCCAGATCCAGCCTACGGGCCATTGGTTTTCCATTTTTAGTCAAGGCTAATGACTGCACTGCACAGATGGGGAAACTGAGGCCCAGAAATGGAAAGAGACTTGCTTGAGGTCACAGTTTATTTCAGAGATGTAATTAGCGTCAAACTCATTCATATGCCTCAGAGTCTGACCACAACTACTTTCCCAGCTTCAGCTTCTGGTGGCTGTGTCTCCTCAGTCACTCAAGTACCCCCCACACTGGCCTCACCAGACTGACTTCTTAGTCTTTAGTCAGAATGTTCTCTCTGCTGGAATGGCCTTCCAGGCTTGGGTCAAATGTCAGCCACTCTTGGAGACCTCCTCCATTTCTTCAGGCGAAATTAGTCTCTCCTATGTATTGGGATTATAGCATTTCTTGCTCTGGGTTTTAATGTTTTAGTCATTTATTTTTTGACCTTAATCTGAGCTTCTGGAAAGCAAAGACCCTGGGAATTTTATTTGGGGAACCCTAGATCCCGGTTCAGTATGTGACAGGTAACAGGTGCTCAATAAATGCTTCTGTAACAGAGACATAAGTGAGAAGATAATGAACAGAGTTTGTAAATGAAAAAAACAGACTTTGTTCACCCAACCTGTTTTCTTTACCACATACATCATACATCATCAGGATTTTTGCAGGAGAAAAAAAATGAGGTAGAAATATGAGGCCAGGCACAGTGGCTCACACCTGTAATCCCAGCACTTTGGGAAGCTGAGGTGGGAGGATTGCCTGAGCCCAGGAGTTTGAGACCAGCCTGGGAAACACAGGAAGATCCTGTCTTTATAGATAATAAAAAAGATTAGCCAGGCATTGTGGTGTGTGCCTGTAGTCCCAGCTACTCAAAGGGCTGAGGTGGAGGGATTACTTGAGCCTGGGAGGCTGAGGATGCTGAGAGAAGCGATAGTGCCACTGCACTCTTGCTTGAGGGGATAGGGTACGACCCTGTCTCAAACAAGAAGGAAGGAAGGAAAGAAGGAAGCGAGGAAGGGAGGAATTAAAAAAGGAAGGGAGGAAGGGAGGAAGGAAGGAAGGGAGGAAGGGAGGAAGGGAGGGAAGTGTGAAAAGGTAGAGCAGAGTGTCAAACACTGATTGTCATTTGCTGACTGCATGATCCCTGCCTGGTGACATATTTAACTCTGAAGCCCAAGTATTTTTGTCTGTAAAATGGGTTCATAACGGCACCAGCATCAAATGGGCCACAAGGATTAGATGAGATAATGCACATAAGTCACTTAGCACGTGCCTGGCAGATAGTAGGTATTCACTAAATGCTAGTTAATATTATTATTATTAAAAAGATAAAACTAAATGGCTTTTTTCTCCCTCGGTAATTCCCAACCTTCTCTTCATCCCTCCAAAGATAAACAAACAAAACAGCAACAGCAGACAGGTAGAATTCAGAAGCTAGCGCAGGACTGTGATGGGAACCCAAGGTTTGGGGTGTCCAGCCCAGCCTTCTGCCGTCTTGTCTTTCTCCTCCCTACTCCCTTGCTTTGAAGTAAGACTCTCTGTAAAATCAGCAGCTTCTCAGCAGGCAGGGACATAGAGAAATGCAGCCATGGCTTGCTCAATGGGGCTGTTCCTGCCTCAGTAAACACATCCCTGAGAGTACCTGAACCAACATGCAGTATCAATGCCGGCCTTAGGATTAGCAGGCAGAAGGGGCTGCAGGAGTGGGATCCCTTATACATTTTCATATCTCTCCTCTCCAGGAAAACAAACAGCTTCTGCAGACTCAATTGTCCATTATGGTAAAGTCTGTGATCATCACGTGAAGCCAGCCAGCCCGTCGGCCATGTGCTTCGAGGAGATGCTCTTACAAACCAACACAGATAACTTGGGTCTCAGGTCCCAGTCAGAAAAAGAAATGTTCTTTCCAAATTCAATTATGATTCTTATAATAATTAACAACAATAATACTTGTTGTGGTTCTTATTTGAGTATTACATATTATAAGACAACCTCCCACGTTTAATTTATGATCAAATAAATGGGCTGATGGAGGGGAATGCCCCTGCATTTTTCAGTATAATATTTTGTTGCATTTGCATTTGGAGGAGGATTTGTGGTGAGCTGGAGGATTAAATCCGTGAAATCATTATACAAATTTCAAAATGTCAAGTACTCTGATAGAGATTATGATTTTATCTTCTTATTTTGACAGGAAACCGTGTGTGGCCTCCTCTGTCTTAGAACAAGCAACGAAGGGAGGCCAGGGGAGACCAAATAAAGATAGAGGAGCTCGCGAGTTTCCTGATCAGCTGTCTTTTCATTCTGCTCGCTTGTACGACACAGCGTAATAGACATTTTCCTTTGCACAAAGTAATAAGAGCAGTACTTATCGCGCAGTGCCTCCAGCCAGTGGCAAAAGGAAATTAGAAAAGTCCAATGAAGCTGAGAAGTAATTAATCATCATACAGTGGAGCCTGTCAAATCAGGAGGGTCCTTCCAGCTGATAATGCTCCCCAACTCAATTTAGACTGATAGAAATTAGAATTTTTTTTCTCCTCTGGCAAAAACAAAAAGACTACAGTTAGCACAAATGTGGCCAACTGTTGGCTTTCCTGACTGCCTGACCTATTCACAGCGATGTTTGCATCAAGTTTAACTGAAGCCAAAATTGAAGCAACATTATTTACTCCTCAAGGCAATGGGAAACCATCACTATGCTGTTTTAAGATTCCCTCCTCCAACCACCGCCGCCCTTTCTTCTCCCCTTTACTCACACAAATAGCCATAGCTGCATAAGAAAAATTAAAGTTTGGTTCTATTGATCAGGTTGGCTGCTCTCCCCGTAGAGCTGTGGAAGGGCAGCATTTAACAAGGCCTGTAATTAGTCTGGACTCTTTGGAGATCAAGTGAAATAAATAACATGGGTTCAGGAGGAGCCACGGAGGGCTTTTGGCAGAGGGAAGTAGGATAACAAGCTGCTGTCAGATTTTTGAGTCTTGGGGCAGGCACCAGGATGCAGGGAGGAGGGGAAGATGGCGCCCCCTCAAGGAAAGACATCAGCCTGTTGGAACTGCCTATGTTGCTAATAGCACAGTCCAGTGCCTTCCCACCCCTACTCACCACGACCTCCAGTTTGGGTCTTGTCATACTCTGAAGGCCAAGTTAATATTGCTATTGCGTCTTCCAGTTACCCCTGAAGGTAGAGCCTCATACAGGCTACGGCAGGGATCTTGAACTCAGATATACACAGGAAGCAGGAAGGAAAGAAAATGAATGAAGCTGGCGGACAATGGGCAATAGGGAATAGTAGGGCCTGTGGCTAGTTGTCTTTCCTAAGGAGGGAAGCTTCTAGTTCATTCTAGGCAGTCATTGCTGGGGGGCAATTCATAAGGTACATTTCCAGGTCTTCTGATTTACCATGATAAGCCTCAAGTTCAGAATTCAATGTAAAATCTCCTTTTATTTATTTTTATTTGTTTACCTATTTATTTGTTTTTTGAGACAAAGTCTCACTCTGTCACCCATGATGGAGTGAAGTGGTATGATCTTGGCTCACTGCAACCTCTGCCTCCTGGGTCCAAGCAGTTCTCCTGCCTCAGTCACCCTACTAGCTGGGATCATAGGCACACATTACCATGCCCTGCTAATTTTTAGCAGAGACAAGATTTCACCATGTTGGCCAGGCTAGTCTCAAACTCCTGACTTCAGGTGATACGCCCGCCTCTGCCTCCCAAAGTGCTGGGATTACAGGGGTGAGTCACTGTGCCTGGCCAAATCTCATAACTTTTAAATGTAGGCAACTAATTTTTTTTTTTTGAGACAGGTTCTTACTCTGTTGCCCAGACTAAAGTGCAGTGGTGTGATCATGGCTCATGGCAGCCTCCTAATTTATGGGCTCAAGTGATCCTCCTGCCTCAGCCTCCCATGCAGCTGGAACCACAGGCATGAACCACGTCAGCCCTAAATAAATATTTAAAAGTATGTGGGTGTATCCATCATTGCCTACCATTTGTGGCTGGACCCTAGAGAGGTGTGGGCCCTTAGCAGACAGTGTATTTCAAACAAGCTGTTGGGTTCTAAAGACCAGTGTTTGAACTCTGGCTCTGCCATAGTTAGTTGTATAATCCAAAGCAAGGGACTTAACTCCCTGTGGTCTCAGTCTCCTCCTCTGTAGAAGGTAGATAATATCTGGCATCTACCTTATAAGCTGGTTAAAAATGCAGAGTACCCACTGTGGTGCATGGCATACAGTAAGTATTCAAAAAAGGGCACCAGCAAATTGAGTCATCATCCTGCATCAATCAAAGTCCATCTATTTAGACAATCCTTTCTGCACGCCCTCTCTTCTTAGACCTCACACATCTATCTTCTCTGCTCCTTACTGGGAACTATTAGGACACCTAACACAGGGCGGCTCATGCCTGTAATCTCAGCACTTTTGGAGGCCAAGGTGGGGAGATCACCTGAGGTCAGGAGTTCGAGACCAGCCTGACCAACAAGGTGAAACCCCATCTCTACTAAAAATACAAAATTAGCTGGACGTAGTGATGGGTGCCTACTTGGGAGGCTGAGGCAGGAGAATTGCTTGAACCCGAGAGGCAGAGGTTGCAGTGAGCCAAGATCGCACCATCACAGTTCAGTGTGGGCAACAAGAACAAAACTCCGTCAAAAAGAAAAAAGAAAAACAAAAAGACACCTCGCAAATTCCTTCCATGGGAGACACAAACTAGAATCTCATCAAGTTGTAAGAATTATGAAATTTCAGACTGCAATTATGCTGCTCAAAGCAAACACATTCTTACATAAGGAACAAAATTATTAGCGCCCTCAAGCTAATATGGCTACCCACTTAGCTGCCTAGTCCTGTTTATCATTTGAGGGATGGGTACAAATGAAGTTAGGGGACAGGCTGGGTATGGTGGCTCATGCCTGTAGTCCCAGCACTTTGGGAAGCCAAGACAGGTATACACCTTGAACTCAGGAGTTTGAGACCAGACTGGGACCTTGCCTCTACAAAGGCAAGCATGATGGTATAAACCTATGGTCCCAACTACTTGGGAGGCTGAGGCAGGAGGATCACCTAAGTCCAGCAGGTCAAGGCTGCAGTGAGCCATGATTGCTCCACTGCACTCCAGACTGGGCTACAGAGTGAGACTCCTCTATCTCAATAAAATAAAAAATGAAAAAACAAGTGAGGGGACAATCTGGGGGCATAGAGGAAGATAATCTCTTTTAAGTGGTATTTCTCCATGGGCCTTGTGTGCAAAAGGTCTCAGGGATTCCTACTTTTCTTTTTTTAACTTCCTTCACATCTGATGGCAGAGAAACAATCACAGCAGTGACACCTGTGCTGGCAGACAACCACAGCCACGTCTTCTACGCAATGTCTTCTCCTTTCGTTACCTCTAATCCTGACAGCAAACACTGCATGGTTAAGTATTGTCATCTCCTTTTCACAGGTGAAGAAATGAAGACTCAGAGCGGTGGAACACCTTGCTGATGGCCACACAGCCAGAATGCAGCAGAACTGGGCTTTATATTGAAGATTCAGGTTATGTCTGCTATTTGACATTGCAAAGTGCACCCTGATTTCCCTTTCTCCTCTCTCTTGCTCATTCATTCACTCATTCATTCAACAAATATTTATGGAGCGCCTACTACGTGCCAGACACCTCCTTAGGGTGTCTCCATTTCGTTTCCAGCAACAGTGACTGTGGGGCCTGGGAGAAGGAAAGATGGTGGCCGGTGCTTCCAGTTCCATTTGAGGCAATTCCTAGAGAAGAAAGGGCTCCAAAGAGTCTGGAAAAGGTGCTCTCTTTTCTGTCCCCTAGCATCCTGAGGAAGCTACCTCTGCTGACACTGGCTTTCTGAGAAACAGGCAGAGGGCTTTCCTCTAGCACAACAGACAGTGAGGAGAGGCAGAGTCCCAAAACCGGCCTCATGGAAAACACAAAATTCATCCAAACTGCCCTGGGCCTGCTAGAGAATCTGAATGCCCCATGGTGGGCCCAGAACAGGAAGGAAGGAAGACCTCAGGTTCCTATTCCCTGCTGGCCACAGCCAAGTGGTTGAGTAGTTGTATGGGCTCAGGTGTTCTTTCCCCAGGGATATGGCATGGCCAGGAGGCGGCTGCATTCACATTCAGTGAGGTGTCTCTGAGCACAAAAAGATCCCCTCTGCGAGCCTCTCCACGGGGCTTGCTTTGATCAGCCTAACCACAGTGTCTCCCCACATTTGAAATATTGCCACCAGATAGGTGCTGCCATCCTTTGAATGCTGGGGGATGGAAGTGCGGGAGACACTGTGTCAGGTAGCACCGTGAGCCTGGCACCTGGAAGTGCAGGGTAGGAGCACCCATTGTCTTCTTCTCTTCTTTGTCTTCTTCTCTTCTTTGTTCTCAGGGGAATGAGGGGTGCCAGGCACAATGGCAGGAAATCTAGGCTTCAGAGTGGCTTTGTCTTGGTCGTGGAGGTCTTTGTCCAAGGCCATAAAGTAGAGAATAGCTCTCTCAGGGACCACTGGTATTCCAGCCAAACAACCCACAAAGCTTTCTGTATGTTAATAATCATATAATAATAACAGTACTGGCTAGGACTTACTGTGTACCATGTGCCAAGCTCTGCTCTAAGTCCTTTACGTATATAATTCATTTAATCCTCACAACAAATTTATGGGGTGGATGCTATTATTATCTCCTTTTTACTGATGAGAAAACTGAGGCACAGAGAGGTTATTTAGATGGCCTAGGATCACACAGTTCGGACTCACACCACCAGAATCTAAACCCCAGCATCTGGCTCTGTGTCTGTGTCCTTCACCACCATGCAGTACTCTTTCTTGATCCATGAACTTAAGATAGCTACATAAAAAATACAGCCAATCGATTTTCTTTTTATTATCTGCAAGTGGCAGAAGGAAAGAAGGGAAGCAGAGAAGGCAAGGAGGATGAAGGGGAGGAGAAATGGAAGGAGGGTACAGAAAGAAAGAGGAGATGCAGAGAGCAAGGGAGAAATAATGAGGAGAGAGGGAGGAACTGGCGTGCCTGAACCACACTTCAGGCTGCTGTTGAAATCTACATTTTCTCCTGGTTTATTTACAGATTGGGTGTTAGATCCTAATAAATGGGAGGATTTTTAAAAGGTCCTCAGGATAGCAGAGCCAAGCTAAGCAAACGGCTCGTGTACACAGCCCAGGTGAGATGAAAGGCCCCAGCCGTCAGAGGACCACTCAAGGTCCTTTATCGCTGGGCTGGGCCTCTGCGGGTTTGAGTAAACCCAAGTGGGCGGTGCTGGCGGAAAGTTCAAAGTCATTTTTTTGAGCAGATAACACAATCAAAAGTTTGTTTATCTGTTGAAATATTTAGGAGAACAAGATATCGCTTTGACCTGCCTACACCTGCGACCTTTGTGAATGCAGTTAAGATGTGTTTTAAGCTTGTTTGTAGTCTTAATCTTTAATGGGCTTCTGCATTTTTCAAAGGGTAGAATTTGGCATAACAAAATCAAACCAAAAAAAAAAAAGAGAGAGAAAGAGATTTCTGCCCCCTCAAGAGAGGTATGCTTGGTAACCTTAGCCGTTCTCATGCATTCTGGAAATCAAGAGAAAAATGTGTATGGCCCGATCTCAACCTTGGAATGGAAGTGGCATATCTCATCTCCTTCCCTTAGTCCAAAGTGCTGAGATGTGGAACTGAAGCTATCACCTGACTCCCCAGGCACTGGCCCTGTGGCCAGAACTGCAATTTGAAGATCTTAAAGGGGATGGGGACTCCAGAAATGGAGCTTTAAGTTAATTGGGAACTTGTTTGTGTCCTGGAGCCCTGGGTGTTTGAAGCCACATAGGACTAATTTGCACAGTCCATGGTTGATTCTGTCTAAGAAAATTCATTTTTTAATATAAACAAGGACGAGAGTTTGGGACACAGAAATACTTAAATAAAAATGGAATATCCTGAGTACTGCTTTTCCCCCAAACCAAGCTTTCCCTGAGCCCACTTATTTATGGTTTTTATAACTGGACTGGGACTGTAAGATGGAGATAATACTGTCTCCCTAACAAAGCTATCATGAGATCTAAAGAGGACAGAGAATGTACATAAGATGTCCACATGGTGCTTGGCATACAGAAGCAAAATGTGTGGGAGACCTCCTACTCTTTCTTCTCCTTGTCCTTATTGTCATCTTCATCAATATCATTATCATCAGTCATCACAATGACTCATATTTGCCTCCAAAAATATCTTCTTCCTGCTTGATCGTGGGAAAGAGGACTCCAGTTCTTGCCTTTCCATATTGGTAAAGAAATCCACGGCCTTCAAGTGTAGGGGGCTGGCTAGAGGTGGAGAAGGGAGCACCTAAGATTTGTCAGTAGTTGGTTCTGTGGAGATCTCATCTGTCTGGGTGTAATTCCCCTACTAGAAGGATGAACTGAGGTCTGGATAACCAATGGTCAACTGTCCTCTTCCCCAGCCACAAAAGGGAGCCCAACTTTGACTTCACATTCCTGTGTTGGGTCCAGACCCAGAGTGGGCATAAAAGTAATTCAGAAAGATGAGAAGGCTTGTTCAAGACAGCAGCCCCAGCAAGGCTGCCACAGTCTTTTCCATGCATAGTGATGCCAGCAACTAAGCTCTGAGTCCTGCTGGCCATCCCTGTCATCTATAGGGGGAAATGGGTTATGTTTCTTTGGATCTCGAATGTTAGCTAGTATGTTTCCAGACCCTGATCTCTCGCCTATAAAATAACAGTAGTCACTGTTTTAACTACCTCACAAGATTGCTTCATGAAATAGTCATAATCATAACTAACATGAATAAAAGCCTTTCTATGTGCCAGTCACTGTGATAAGCAGTATTACTTTGTATGATCTCATTTCAACTTTGTTAATAAGCAAATAAATGCAAATTAAAACTGCGAGGAGATACCATGACATTCCCATCAGCATTGGTGAGAGTGTGAAACGGCACAACCATTTTTGGAAAAGACTCTGGCAATATCTGATCAAATAGAAAAGTGTATACCCCATGAATCAGCTATTCTTTCTCCATTATGCACCCTAAAAAACCTCTCATGTATGTGCCCCAGGAGACACATACTAGAATTTTCATAAAGCATTGATTGTGATAGCAAGAAAATTGAAAAAATATAAATGTTCATCATAAAATGGAATATTCTATGACAATGAAAATAACTACTTAGCACTACACATGTCAACATGGATAGAGAAAGGCAGGGCCGGATGCAGTGGCTCATGCCTGTAATCTCAGCACTTTGGGAGGCTGAGGCGGGAGGACAGCTAGAGGCCAGGAGTTTGAGACCAGCCTAGGCAACATAGCAAGATCTCCTCTTTACAAAAAAGGGGAAAAAAAAAAAAAAAAAAGGAAGGGGCAGAAGATTATAGAAAACCTTAGGGAAATACATTAAGTAGTTAAAGTTTAGAGAAATACCTGGGATGGCAGGGCAGTCTTATTCTCTAAGGAAGGGTTTGGGGGATGGAATTTGAGAGAGAAGCGTACATAGAAGGGGCCTTCTACTTTACTTGTAGTATTTTATTTCTTAAGGTGGGTGGTGGCCACATGCGTGTTTATAATATGACTTTTTAGACCTCTTTGGGTGTTGTAAATATTTCCTAATTTGTTGGTAAAAATAAATCAACTTTATTAAAATAAAATAAGCAAATGAAACTGAATCCAAACCTTGTGGAAGTCAGAACCTGCTGGAAAAGACCTCTGTTCCCCTCCGGGACAGGCCAGTGGGACAGGAAGTCTGCCAGCTCCAGTTCCAGCCGTGGGTCTCCGCACAAGCACCCTGCACACAGCCTCGCACTGTGGCATAAATTCCAGGCAAAGGAAGGGTCAAGATGACGGGATGAGAGCAGACGGGGAACACGAAGACCCTGGATCAACCAAGGTCCCATCACGAGGTGGGAAAAATGATGGATTTATATATTTAATGAAAGGGCGACTGAAAAAGTAATAAAAATACGGTCAAATAGGCAGGTATGTTTGGTGCTTTTTTTTTTTTTTTAAATCTACACTCTGGAGCTCTCACTCTGGTACAATTCTTTTGTTAGATCAGGTAATATTTTTGAAAAACAGCATTACAAAAGGTTAAATGTAGAACAGATGTAAGTTATAAAATACAAGCTGATCAAAGCTGAGATTTTGAGACAGATATGTTAGCAAATGATGATAAATCCGTCCCAGTAGGACTGTAAGAAGCAGACAAATGTAACTATGGGAGAGTGAAAGTCAAGGGTTGAAACTGGGGGAAGGGGAGAAAGAGTGAAAACAAATGTTGAAGTTAATTCCGGTGAACTCACGCAGAACATCAATGAATCTACGCCGAGATAGGGCAGACAGAACGGACACAATATACTCCATTTTCCTGAAAAGAATCATCAAATTCCTGGGTTTTGAATAATCCAATTATGGGTTCAGCTCCCCGAATCTCAGGGATCTCTCTTTATATCAGTTTTTGACTCTAGATTTCAACCTTTTCAAGAGACAGAGGCTGGGTTCTGGTTTAAAGCTTTAAAAGTCGGCTTTAGAGTTTGGGCATCTAAACTTCTCATTAAAAAGCCGGATAATTTATAGTCACATGATTAAACCACTTCCTCAGCCTACCATGATAAACTTATCATTTCGGGGGGGAGATTTCAACAAAACATTATGAAGACTCCTTTCTTGGAAGGCGGCAGAGAAACAAAATTAAATAAATCAAGCCTCTCTGTGTCAATAAATGAAGCCCATGAGAAGTAAACTATTTACTGAGGCTTAAGTGAAACAGAAAACATTTAAAGATCAAGAAAAAAGGAGGTAATTGTTCAGGCTGTCAGCAGGGGACCGCTGTGATAATTTGATCTGAACTCTGCTAACAAATGACCGAGCCGTTCTTCCAACTTTAGTATCTGTTTATGCTCCTACAAATTGAAACCCCACAGCTCAGCTGCACAGAACAGGGCCCAGTACAATAGCACATTGGCCTGACGATTAGTTCAAGCTGGGGATGGATTAGCTGTCCATCCCAGGCCTCCAAACCCTCCAGAATATTTTGTCTTTCCCTGCTGAGGTAAAAGGGTGCAGACATATGCAACTAATAAAGAAACAGGCTTCTATGGACTGGAGGTTGAGTGGAAGGAATGCAGAACAAAACTATAAAATAATAATAGACAAAGGGGCAGTGAGGACTTGGGAACTCAATACCTCCTCTGCTCACCCAGGCGGGGCTGTGGCACCCGCATCCCTGCAAAGTTTTTAAAACGGAAGGGGCCTGGTGCATGTGTGATCACCCAGCACATGGTTGTGGGCCAGGCGTGCCAACGTTCAGGGCTGACATGAGATCAAAAGCCTGATAAATGAGAGGAAAGGGAATGTTTGACCCACTAAACCATATTCTACAAGAATCCCAGGCTTTTAAAGTAATAAGAAAGGCTATAAATTACAATGTCTTGGGTATAGTCTGATGCACATGAATGTTATTCATATGTAATGTTTTTAGAGAGATTCATGAACAATTGAATGCTTAAGAATCCCGTCCCCTTTGACAATTCTGCATCTCCAGTCAGAGTCCACATTTGGAGAAAAGCAACTTATCATCTGTCTGGGGGTTTCAGAAACTGAAAATGATAATTAGGTAAAAAAAAAATTCTTTAAATAAATAGGAGCAAATTCAAAATGACACCAGACATCCATATAGTGCTTTCTTAGATCAATAATGTGTCACATTTAGAAAAGAGATTTCATGATTGAATGAAAGAAAAGATGAATAAATGAATGTAACAGGATAGCATAGGATTAGCAATATGGGCTATGAGTGTGAGGGTTTTCTCCCTCATCACAAGCTGTGTGATCAGTTACTTCACTTAGCCTCTTCAAGTCTCAGTTTCCCCATGTGTTAATAATAGTAATAGCCTCTGTGTCACACAGCTACTGAGAAGGAAAAGGAGGCTGTGTGCATAGGTACAGTGATTAGTACATTGTTAATTAAGTGTTCGGTAAACATTAGGTACGGTTCTGTTGATGTGGCTATTATAATTATCAACCAAAGACTGGATGAGTTTATAGGTGGAAAGAAGGAAAGGAAGTTTGGGTTAATCTACAAATAATAATAATAAGCTCTGCTGAGAAATCAGAATGCATGTAAAAACAATGACTTAATACAAAGGAAGTCATCACAAAATTTTCCTACTATCTGGATTGTTGAAAAAATCCAGACTTCTGATGTTTTCTAAATTTTCAAACCATTTGACCCGGCCTACTCTGAGACAATACTGACAAACCTTCCAGCAGAGGGCACTGGCCCCATTGAAAGACAGGGAGACCATTTTGAAAATGGCTGCCTTCGCTGTCCCAAAGAAAACATTCATGCTAGCCACGAAGACAAAAACATTTATTTCTGTCTCAGCAAACTTGCCTTCAGACCAAAAGCTTCTCAAGATGGCAAATGTTTTGCCTGCTAGG
The DNA here is from genome assembly GCA_963573385.1 of Cacajao melanocephalus. Taxonomy (NCBI): domain Eukaryota; kingdom Metazoa; phylum Chordata; class Mammalia; order Primates; family Pitheciidae; genus Cacajao; species Cacajao melanocephalus. Next base: position 26,630 of record CAUYLG010015210.1, on the reverse strand, counting down.
ATGTTGCCAGATAAAACAATTACTTACTAGAGCCAAAATAACTCCAAAAGCTATGCACTGAGGAAGGCAATGAAGAATGAAAAGAGGTCAGGCGTGGCGGCTCACGCCTATAATTCCAACATTTTGGGAGGTTGAGGCCACAGGATGGCTTGAGCCCAGGAGTTCAAGGCTGCAGGGAGCTATGATTGCACCACTGCAGTTCAGCCTGGGTGTCAGAGCAAGACCCTGTCTCTAAACATATAAATTAAAAAGAATGAAAAGAAGACTGCACCTCAGACTTTCATCATTCAGCTGGCCAGTTCTCTACCAAGGAGGATTTTACTCCTCAGAGAACATTTGGCAATGTATGGAGACATTTTTGACTGTCACAATTTGGGGTAGGGGTGATGAGTTGGTGGTTGCTACTGTTATTTGGTAGGTAGAGGCCAGGGATACTGCTAAACATTCAATAGGCTAGAAAGACGTTTAAGACAGGCCCCACAACAAAAACTGTCCTGCCCCAAATATCACTAATGACATGGTTGGTAGACCCTGATTTAGACAAAGGCACAACACTGATATTCCACTTGGCTCAGCTTGGCTGGTGTACACATTAATTTGAAAGATGTGATGCTGTTGAGCTGAAGTCTCGGCAAATGTAAAATACTACTACTAATGAATAAAAGCTTCTCTTGGCTGACTAAGCTTCAATAGGAAGACGAGAAAACAGGTGCTAAGAATACAACTTCAATTTCCTAGCCCTAAACTTCAGAGAAATCAGCAAGATCAGAAAATTGTCCATCTCTTTATATCTTCCCAAAGTGGAGAAAGCCAGTGGCTAAAGACTGAATACTCACAGCTGTATTTAGAATCCCTAAAGGATGCTGAACATGCTGGAATGAAGCAGAGGTGGTAGGTAAGTGGATTGAGGGAGACAGGAGCCCAGAACCTAGTCAGTCCAATTGGTTCTGTCATTTGGCCAAGTTAGTTAACTTCTCTGGGTCTAAGTTTCTCATCTGCATATCAAGGCTACCTCCATCTGCCTTGCAAGGCTGTGGTGAGGATTAAGATAAACAGTGTATCTAAGTGACATTCTTAACTTCAGGAATAAACCCTAAAATTGCTGGGATATTTTATATTAAATTCTAAAGTTAACCAACATTGATTTGACATTCCCTAGATACCAGGATTCAAATGGGTTACCTCACTTTAGCCTTCTGTTATTATCCCCATTTTATAGACATAAAAACTGAGGCTCAATTGTTACACATCTTAGTGGCAGAGGCGAGGTTTGAATCATTAGTAGTCCAATGCCAGTCTACACTCTCAACCAGTATCTTACCCCACCTACCACATTTAGAGGTCAGGGCCGGAAGAATCATTAGAGATCATTTGGACAACCCTCTAATTTCTCAAATGGATAACTGAGTCCCATAGGGACTAAGCAGTTTGCTTGTGATAAAGCTGGTGTGGAAGCTGGGGGTGGGGTGGGGTCCCGACTCCCATTTCTTCCAACAAAGAATGGCTCTGCACTTTTTTTTTTTTTTCAAAATCAGATACTATTTTCCCAGCACAGGGTAAACACAGGACAAATCACTTAGCATGTGTATCTTAATAACCCGACTTGACTGAGATGAATGAATTCACATTCAGTCATCATATAAGCCTATTAAATATTCTGGGAGGCTGCTGTATACATTTTAATGGATGTTGAAACACTGAGCGTGTGTGTTTATGGCTCTTTTAATCTTGCCAGTTTTACTAATATGATTAGTTCGGGAACCATTTCACATTGAGACTTAGGTGTCAAAACAGAACACAGAAGTTTCTAGAATGTTTTCTTTCTTGATTTTTTGTTTTGTTTTGGTTTTTAGAATGGAATATTTGGATCTCACCTAGAAGCTCAATTAGAAAAGAAAACCACAAATGACTGAAAGCAGAACTTCAGCAGCTCTGAGCAATCCATGGGTGGGTATCCCCCTTCGTTCACTACAAAACACCCTGCTTCATGGTTTCTCATTGTGCTACCTTCCTTCATGGGGAGCCCAGGATTTCACAGGCTAATATCCCTGGCTACATCCAGGTTTCCAGGTATGAGGATCCACAGGGCACAAAGTGAGTTGTCCTCAACCCTCCATTTTTACAGCCCATGCCTGATATTTATCGAAACACCCAAGAGGCGATGAACAGCAGCCAAATGAGAAGCTCAGTGTCTGGGAAAATGACTGAAAATGGCCAAGTGCCACAGTGAGAGTTGTTTGTTCTGGGAATGGAAGGAGGAAATTGTCAGAGGAAGTGAAATAGGAAATGAAGAGATCAAAGGGAGGAGGAAATAAGATTGAATTGAGCCCTTTTTGGATTCAACTTTGCACTCTTAACCCATGTGAGGCAAAAAGATTAGCCTTTAAACAGCTGGAGTTGGGGAGAAACACTTTCCAACGGGTGCATCCTGGTGACTGTGAGCTCCCACATCCCACCCCACGAATGACTGCAGTGGGGGAGGTGAGGGAAGCCAGATCTGTTTCCTACAGAAAATCCAGTGGTGAGTGTCCCCAGGCAATCCCAAAATGTCCATTTAACCCGTAATACTTTAATATGTACAACCTGAGCCAAACGCTTGCCCCCAGAAAGAAGTGGGGGGGCTGGGCACAGTGGCTCACGCCTGTAATCCCAGCACTTTGTGAGGCCAAGGTGGGTGGATCACCTGAGGTCGGGAGTTCAAGACCAGCCTGATCAACATGGAGGAACCTCATCTCTAATAAAAATACAAAATTAGCCAGGCGTGGTGGCATATGCCTGTAATCCCAGCTACTCAGGACCTGAGGCAGGAGAATTGCTTGAACCTGGGAGGTGGAGGTTACAGTGAGCCAAGATCACACTTTTGCACTCCAGCCTGGGCAACAAGCCTGCAACTCTGTCACAAAAAAAAAAAAAAAAAAAAAAAGAAGTGGGGCCCCCTTGGAACCACCCACTTTTGCAGCACTGATGGTGGGAAACAGACCTTTCAAAAGGCAGAGGTTGTGATGGAAGAGTTAACAACAAGGATGGAGCTGCAGGGGCTGATGTGGTGATGAGCTAAGGGAATCAAACTCTAGCTAAAATCTTGTCTGGGCTTGAATCTCTGGTCATCCCAGGGCACCTGTCTCCTTCCTATCTTAGGGTTAGTACCTATATTTTCCAATTGGAGTTTTGTTCCCTAAGCCCATGGGGGCACAAATCTTTCAATAATAAATAGTCATTGATCACCTAGAGGGAGCCAGGTACTGTATATATGGAAGTAAACAAAACAGATAAACATCTCCACTCTCATGGAGCAGATATTCTAATGAACAGTAGACCAATCAAGTCAGATCAATAAGTTAAATATATGGAATTTTTCATGGTGATAAGTATTAAAAAGAAAAGTAAATCAGGGAAGTGAGAAAGAGAGTGTTTTAGGAAGGGGGCCCAGAGAGGGGCCCAGAGGAGGTGATGCATGAGCAGCCCCTGAGGGAGGTGAGTTAGGAAGTCTGGGGGAACATCTGGGAAGACAGCTTCTCTTTTATCCTCCTCTCCTCACAATGAGCCCACATCCACGTTATTTTGGAGTTTCCTAAGAGGTTCTAGCAAACAGAGAAAACTTGTAGGACAAAAACAACAAAAACAGAAATAGGTTTTCTCCTGTCTTCCCAAAGGCCCACTGAGACATTAAAGATGGGACTTGAGTGCCCGTCTCTAAACACTAAAACCAGACCAATCTGCATTGTAGAGAATCCAACCAGTGGGTCTTCAATTCCAAGCACTTTGCCTGAGGAAGAGATGGGGGAGTGGGCAGGGAGGGAGATGGATGAGTGGGAACAGCCGTGGGCTTGGAGGAGTGTCCATGGGGTTGGAAGTGGGGTCTGTCCTTGATTCACCATCTCAGCCAGACCTCTGCAGACCCTAATGGGTTGGTGAGATGGTGAGTCTTGGGGTCTGGGTTGGGGAGGGGATTATTCCAAGTGGTGGAGAAATTCCAAAAGGCAGAGCTGGAGACAGGAGGGTGATCCCCAGGGCCACTATTCTGGGGAGACCTTATACATATAAAATTGAAGGAATGAAGCTCTGGGTTACCAATGGCTACTGTCCCTGTTTTAGGGATTTAAACAGCTACTTTTAGCCACCCAGTTTTTTTGTAGATTAACCAGGAGGAGATCTGTGATATAAACAAGCAAAGATAGGATATCACACACACGTGCATGCACACATGGACGCTGGATCTGAGAGATGTGACAGTAATCACCAAGAGCATGTGATAATTAGTTTGGTATCCAGCATGTAACTGGGGTCCATAATTTCCAGGTCCAGAACCCTGCCATCTCTTGGTTTCTTGGTGTCTGAATACCAGGTAAGGTTCAGACTTTGATGGTACCCCATTCCTTGTCTGAGGAAAGTTTGCAACTTGGCCTTTTTGATTATTTCTGTTTCTCTCTGGAAATTCAAATAGATGTTGGCCCAGGTCTCGCACACTTTAAGAACTAGATCACATGGTTTTATCTCTCAGCCCACACACTCTACCAAAAACTCTATCCTTCCAGGGGCTAACTCCCCACAGTGGCTTCTGACACTGAGCACCTGCAGCCAGAGCATCATCTCACCACCTGGCATGTGTGGTCCCCATGAGTCATGCTGTCTGGACTCAGAAGTGGAACCAGCCCCATCATGATTCCCAGTCCCACCTGACTCCCAGCACACACACACACACATATACACACACACACACACCCCTGTCTGTACCTAGTAGGCTTTGCTGAAGGTTTGGAATGACAGAAGAGGAGGAATGGCTGGAGATTTGGATCACAGCTGTGCAGGTGACTTTTCAACAGCCACCCCTACTCATGGCTTCTTCACACCAAGCCATAAGGGATTTTTCAGTGGCCAAGTCCCTCCACATAATTACATCTAGCAATTCCTCTGTCCTCTTCTCCTCCATGCCATGCTGTCTCAGGGAATTTCTCCCCAACTCTCACTCCCGTTCTCCAATCTCAGAAGTCTACCATTGACAGTCCCAAATCTATCAAGGTGTTCAGTAGAAGCCAAAACCCTTATTTGTTTAATTAGATTCCCTCTTCTTGGAAAGCAAGCCCTCATTCCTTGGAAAGAAAGTAAGTTTCCATTTGGGGAACAACATGCCTCATAATTTGGGAGCTGAAATAAGCTAGTACATGACAGGACAACTTCTGATTTCTCCATGAAGCCCCACACGGTACCAGAACACAACTACCAGTAAGATGCTTCTCAGCTGTTCCATTAAGCTTGAAATGCCATTGGAGCAAGCCTAGGGAGAACCCTCCCAGGGGCCCAGGGGAGAATGAGGCTCTGAGCATCTAGAGGAAGATGGGGAGTGGCACCAGTCTATGATGTAAGCCAAAAGTAATAGCTAAAAAAAATCTGTTGGCCTCTCTGTTCCTGTCTCTTGAAACTTTCTCATTTGTGGTGGCTACCTGTTATTTTCTGCGCAGCATCTTTTATTTCAGGAACACTCACACTCAACCTACTGAGGCTGCCAATCACGGTCCCAACTCCCAGGCTACGATGCTGGGCATTTAAGTCAGGTTGGACAACTAGTTCCTGGCCACAGCAATCACCCATGAGGCCTCGCCAGTATTCTGCTAGAGCTTGGGAAAGGGGTGTGACCTTGTCTCTGATCTCTAGCTAAAAGGTTGATATAAGTATCTTAGGCTTTGTTTCTACCTGTGGAGATGGGGCAGGTGTCTGAATATGTGTGTATGTGGTGCGGCATCCAAATGGCTCAGCTGGGGTGTTCAGATATCTTCAGACTTACTGCCCAGGAATTCTGCTCTCATTGCCACAAGCCACATAATCAAAGGAGGCCATGATGTCCAGGGTTCCTTCTTTCTCTCCCAGGCTGGATTCCTCAACTCCTTTTCCCATGTCCCATCCTTCCCGTGCACTTTCCCCAATCTTTTCCTGATAGTTATCTGCAATAACCTGATTCCATTACCCACAATGCCTGATTCCAGTAATCCTGAATTTCTCAAACTTCAGTCACACATACATCACCTCTCTTTTGTTGTTCTTTTGCTATAAGCACTTACCATCTATGCTACTGATTACTTAACATGTTTCTTCAAGTAGACTGACTACTTAAACAGTTTATTTTGTAAGAAAACATTATATTATGATTGTAAATAGGAAACCTGGCATAAATAGAATATAAATAGACACACAAAAAAAGTATTATGCATAGAATTAGCTAAGATGCTTCCCTAAAACTTGCTTTTTTCTTGTTAGAAGGAAAGCTGGCAAGAATTAGCAAACTATTAAAGGCATATGAGCACCAAACTTAGACTTTCTCTTGTCATTATGAGAATGAGAAGGATCAAAAGAGTTCACTTCCTCATTAACTCATGAATTAGTGTTGTGCCCATGTATCATCTAAAAATCACTTGAGTGCCACTGGAATTTTGGGAAATGCTGAACTAACCAATAATCAATAGTTGTGCCCTTATATTTAATTTGCTCATTTTTTTCTAACTAGACAGAAAGTCTCTCAAGTACAAAGAATGGACTTATATTTCTTAATAGTTCCACCCAAGAACCAGCAATTTAAAAAATCGTAATAGGCACTCAATAAATGCTTGTTGCCCTGGTCAAATCCAGCTGCATCTTAGGTTAAGAACTCTTGGCAGGCTGTGCTAATAAATTTCTGAAGTTTTCTGGAGTATTATCATGCTCTTAAAAATCTCTGGATGACCCTGAATCAAACTGTCAGAAATATCAACTTCTTTCTAAGAATCCCAGAGAAGATGCTTTTGAAGGTTGCATCTCAGTTTCTACTCAGTTCCTGAGGTGCTCAGATTGTGCTATTTCTTTCTCTTTAGGAGTTCAGGGAGACATATCAGCTCTGTGATACTGCCCTCACAAGACATGAACAGAGAATCCAATTTATTTTCCTACGACGAAATTGATCCATAAAATGGCTCTCACACTCATGATGACAAATACTGAAATTTTGAATTAGATCTTGAGCTCTATTTTCTTTTCCATGAGTATTTTATAGTGAGATCAACTTACAGAGGAGAAGGTGCACAAAGACTAGTGAGTAATTTTGTCTCATTAACAGCCTGGAGAAATCCCAAGCTTCTCTTCATTGTCCTTTCTGGTTTGTTTAGTGGCCTGGATGGACGAGTGGGGGTGGGAGAGGAAGAAAGAAAAATTGGTAATGATAATTGTATTTGAGAACATAATCCTTTTTGCGGAGCAAAAGAAGAGCATGTTGCTCTGTTCCAAGGATAGGTTTCTAGCCTTCTTGAACTAGGAATATTTTTTTTAAAAATTAGCCTGATATTTAACATTTAAATACAATGCCATATACTGCTATAGCCTGAGTAGAATCTCAATGAATTCCCAACAGAAGTGATTTGTTAGCAGGCACTTGAGATCACCAGTGACAATTCATTTCTGTAGAATAATGTAAACTAATTATCTACAATGTGGAAGCAAAGACTGTGCCTGCATGATAAATTGCAGAATATTGCATTATAAAAAGAAATATTAATTCACATAACATAAAATTAAAATTAATGACAAACTTTTTCCTTTTTTAATTGTGTAATTTTAAAATTACTATTGTCTTGCAGCAGCAGACATCCCATACCTCAAGAGGAACACAAATGTATTTGCCTGAAAGCACATCCTTTGCAGAAAAAAACATGGTTATTCAGAAAATGAGTATTTATTAGTTTTAAAAAAAGTTTATTTTCTATCCTGGGAAATAAATTTTAATGTGCTATTTTTTTTATTTTTTTTAATTTTTTTTGTGGGGGAAAGATTTTTTTCCTAGCTTACGAGTATGATTTTTATCGGAAAAAATTCTTAAACTTTTAATAAAATGAAGGAAGCAAAACCATCAAGATAAACACAAATTTTTAAGAATTAACATTCTGGCTGGAGGGTTGCACTTTATACTTTCTCTCAACCAGAGATTGTTATTTGCCACCATTTTCTCTCCCTGAGTGCTTAAGATAAAACCAAAAACCTGATGGAGAGATTCCTACCACTTAGTTCTCCCTATAGATGCAACAGGAAAATGCCTGAGTTATTTGTTTCTTTGCTGTTCCAAATGAAATTAAAAGTAGAGATCTTGCTAAGAATGCCAATCAAGCAGGTGGCTCCTTAGGACATTACATGATATAGTTTGGCTCTGTGTCACCACCCAAATCTCATGTTGAATTGTGATCCTGAGGTGGAGGCTGGTGCGAGGTGATTGGATCATAGGAATGGTTTCTAATGGTTTAGCACCATGGGGGTGTTGTCTTGTGATAGAGTTCTCATGAGATCTGGTTTTCTGAAAGTGTGTAGCACCTACCTTTCTCTCTTTCTTCTTCCTACTCCATCATGTAAAGAAGGCATTTGCTTCCTCTTCACCGTTCTGCCGTGATTGTAAGTTTCCTGAGGCCTCCCCAGATATTTCCTGTACAGCTTGCAGAAATGTGAGCCCAATTAAACCTCTTTTCTTCATAAATTACCCAGTCTCAAGTAGTTTTGTATAGAAGTGTGAGAATGAATGAATACCTTACACTTAGATTGGATGATGGGAGAGACCATCTAATCAATGGGGCATTTCTAGGGCACCATCTTATTAGTGGTTCTTCATTCAAGCCACCATCCAACTTATCCCTGGATTTCTCAACAGCTTTAACTTCAGTGGCAGCTGGAAATGTGGGGAAATTGAGTATTAAGACCCACAGCCCTAAATGAGTGCCCATGGGTCATATGACCCTGCTCCCTTCCCTCCACAGCCAAGGCTGACTGGTCCAGAGGTCTTGATCCAAAGGCAACAAATCTCTAGATAGCTGAAGACAAGTCTGGTACCAAGAGCTCTGCCTAAATCAAGGTGAGAGGGTCAATCAGAGTTATCTCCTGGGAATATGAGCTGAGAGGCTGAGTTAGCTAGGGTTGTATAGACAGTCTGTGCTGTGTTGTAGACTGGTGGCCATATTGAGTCAGATGGAAATCAAAGAGGAGACAGACACAAACAGAACAAGAAAAAGCAGAGTTAATAAATGAGGTAGATCTTGAAGGAAAGATGAAGAGTATTGACTCTTTAGCTCCTGATCATACCTGGCTCTATTGTTTTTGGATTCTAAACTTAGCATCCTTGCAATAACCCCCTCTTTTTATTTGCATTAGCTTAACTAGGTTTCTGTGCCTTGCAAGCAAAATTGCCATGGCCATCATATCCTTTCAGGAAGCACATTGGCTGTGTCTCAATAGCCATCTCCTCTCACCTCTGGATTTTCACATATCTTTTACACTTTCACTGCCTGAAGCATCTTTCCTCTGCTTTCTTTTGCTGAATCAACAACTGCCTTTCCCTTACGTCTCACACAGAGAACCCCTCACCTCCCCAGAAGACTCTGCAACCCTCCACAAGTTGGGTGCTCTTCTTCTGAAGTCACTCTGCTGTGATCTTCACCACTGTGCAGTAACCAACATCTTGTATGTCTGACTTTAAGCTCTGCAAAGCAGATGGAAAGACCATAACTTTCCAACTCTTTATTCTAAGAAAACAGGACACTTTTGTTGCCCAAAAATCAACAGATAATCTTGCAGATACATTCTTTGACCTCACATTCAAAACTCCTTCTCACCTATTTCTCACTATTGAGCCCCATATTCTATTCCATTCAATAAAACAAAGATGTCAAGAGTCTACTTGCAGGTACAAAAAAAAAAAAAATAGAAAGAATGGAAGATCTAGTACTTGGTAGTGTAACAGGGTGACACTATACTCAAAAATGACTTAATCGTACTTTTAAAATAACTCAAGGACTATAATTGGATTGTTTGTAACACAAAGTATAAATGCTTGAGGTGGTGGATACCCCATTTACCCTGATGTGATTCTTATGCATTGTGTGCCTGTATCAAAAAACCTATACATCCCATAAATACATACCTACTATGTACTCAAAAATTAAAAGTTAAAAATTTTTAAAAGAGCCTTTTTACCATGTGCAAAACACACAGTTGTCAATCTAGATGTCTGCTGTTTTTTAATCTTATGCAGTAATTTCCTCACTTCAAGCCTTTGCTTGCAGAATTATTTTGATCATAAATGTCTCTCCTCATCCATCTCCAAGTCTCAAAATCCTACTTCTCCCTCAGAACCCAGCGTAGGAGCAAGCTCCTTCTCAAGGTCATCTCTGGTCTGCTCAATCGCCTCCTGTCTCCAGCAGAGAAGGGACATGCCTTTCCAGGGCCCGCTTGGCACTGTACGCCACCAGTCTGAAAAAAGAATGGTCTAACCTGGATCCTGTCCCATGCCCCTCATCAAAATTATAATCTCCTCTAGGCCAGGAGTCATGCCTTGGCCAGGGCACACCCACTTTCCCCATTCCCCCATTAAATAAAGGATTTTTACCACTTAAAGCATCTTTGGGCTAAAAGAACCTTCATCTTCCAGGGTATTTTCATCTTATCACAAAGAAGAAATGGTAGCAAAATAACATATTGTAGGTTAAGGAAAAATCCTCCCAAATGAATGCCTGGGATGTTCTTCCTGGTACCTGTTCTTCATCCACACACTAGAAGGGTAAAGGCCACAGTTTACAAATCATTTATCTAGATCACTCAGTTTTTCAGCCTCCAGGCGAAGTTTCAACCATGGTCACAACAGGTGTAACTAAGTAGACTGATCTGTCCTAGAAAATATTTCAGCAGCTATCAGACCAAAAAAGGTGTTTTGATTTGCTTAATTAACCAGGATCTTGATTACTGAAGTATGGTGCCTGCCGGTCTACTGAAGTTTTATGGGAGTTAAGAAAAACTGGAGAGATAAGATTTTTTTTTCCCTGCTCAGCCTTTTTTACGTCTAAGCATTAGTACTTAGTATCACTTATGTCTTAGAGACAGAATGGGGATCATCTCTGCAAAGCAAAATAAAACAAAACAGGCTGGGTATGGTGGTGCTTGCTTATAGTCCCAGCTACTTGGGAGGTTGACCAGGAAGATCACTTGAGTTCAGGAGTTCAAGGCCAGTCTGGGCAATGTAGTGAGACCCCCATCTCTCAAAATAAAAAGTAAATAAATAAAAATGAAACGCCAGAACTATCATGTTGCGAAAACACTTATTGAACATCTACTATATGCCAGGTATTATTCAAAGAGCTCGGATACCTGAGAAGTAAGAACTATCATGTCCCCATTTTGTAGATGAGTAAAATGAGACACAGAAAGATAAATGACTTGTCCAATACCAGACAGTTGGTATATGACAGAGCTGAGACTTGAATCCCAGCTGTCTGGGCCCCTAAGCTGTTATTCTCAACTGCTGTGCTCTACTCTACAAACTACATAGGGGATCAGGGTTGCCTGCAGAAGGGTCTTAATTTAAACCTTCATCTGCTAATAACTAATCACTTGGCTTTGTATTCTTGCAATGTAGGAATTTCAAAAGTGAATTTCCTTCATCTTATCTGTTCACTAATGAAATAAATAATGAAACAGAGCAGGTAGAGGATATTTGACTCATGGCACACAGGGGTAGGCTCTCAAAAGTCAATCCCTTTTCCTAAATCTCCATTTCACCCTTCTCTATATACTTTGGCAGGATCTCCCAAAGTCCAGTGACTTCAGCCCCAATGTTCTGTTATTTTCCATGTACCAGTCCCGACTCCCCATGCACTCTCAACCCTTCTCTGACCTCTGAGAACTGCATCCTTCAGCTCTCTCTTGATCCTGGCTCCTGGTTGGGTGGGACTGATAGAAGGAACCAGCAGGATGTTGGAAGATGTAAGGAAAGAGAAGTCAGGGTATCATTTCCCTCTCCCTCCCGGCTTCCCAGTAGAGCAGCTATCTCCTGCCTCCAAAGCCCTAGCTCTCACTTGGCTCTGGGAAAACCATCTCTTTCCTCACTACTCAGCCCTAGGAGGCTAATGGCTTCTCGCTGTTGCTAGTACCTGGGTGCTGCCATTCCTGCTGGTTCTCCTAACCCCATCCACATCTGCATAACTCTTCATCTCTTTAACCTCTTTCCAGCTCAAACTCTTTGAGCATGCTGTTTTGCTTTATTGAATGACTACTTATATTATTATTTACCAAATATTTTTTCATCAATTAGATTATTTCATATTTGATTATATATAGACATTCAATCCTTATTATAAATGGAATACCATGTTCATTTACCCTAATTTGAATTACAATCATTAAAAGAAAAGGCAGAGCAAACAAGTCAATATCATTCAACTCTAGCTATCTGTTACTGCCTGCCTCCCCAGGCTCTGAGCTTGAGTTCTGCCCTCTCTGGTAAAAATAGAGATGAACAAGAGTGAAAAAGTTGTTAGAGACATCCTACCACCAACCTGAGATCTCCTGGCAGGTACCAGAAGGATCGGGAGAGGACTGTAACAGGAATAACTTTCTCCTGGTGTGAATCTATGTTATTTGATACCCATCTGGAAGGTAATTTGTGTCTCCACTTTTGGGTAACACTGCCCCACAGCAACCTATGGACTCAATTAACAACCAAATTATGTTTTTGAGATGAACTCAAGGATCACAGAAGATACCAGATAATTCTAGAAGAGACTGGAAGATGACTCTAGCCTAAGGAAGCATAATATCTGCTCACGTACTTGCATGAAACAATTAGCCCTCTCTTAACAACAACACTAACAACAACAAAGACGTATGCTTTTTGCTTCCAAGAGAAGTTGGTCTTTGCTAATGCTCTTCACAGGCAAACTGGACGAACAGGAACAAGTGGTTCAGCCTCAGAGAGTTCAGTGTCAACATGCGTGTGTGCAGAGGGGCATGTTCCCATGAGGCTCTAAGTAAGTGAGGAAGTTAAACTTTACCAAAGCAAACAGTTTAAGGTATGCACATAATGATACTCCTTATTGGCTGGTGAGAATGATACAAACAACTTCAACACGATCCTCTTTCACAGTCTGATAACCATGAACTACTATTAATTCCGCAATGTCAGCAGCAACAGTGGTCATCAGAAATACACATTGCTAGTCCCAGCTTGGTTGAAAATGTTCATTTAAAGCATGTCCAAGGCCTTTCTTTTGTTACATTCACCCAGCCCTGTTGTTCCCGCTGTGTTTTATTAGGCAAATATAAAATTAACAACACAGCAATAATTATTTCCTAAACTGGTCCCAACACAAATTTCCAATTTGAGGTCAGATGTATTGCCTAATAAAATTTTTACAGCTGGAGTCAAATTGTGTAGTTAATTCCTGGAAAATACAATTCTTAATTCACCAGAATTAGTTTTAAGTCTTGATTCATCCCATAAAGATGAGTGTGTATTACTGCAGTTTATACAAAATGTTCAAATAGTAATATCCAATATAATAGCTTGCATAATTTCAGCTAATTCAATGTTAGAGGTATTTGACCTACTTATACTTTCACTGAACCACACATCACAGCTTTAAGATCATTGGGTCTGATCTTTCTAAATTGCCCTTTCTCGAACTGCGTATTGCTTAATGCTATGCAGCTAAACACAGAATCATGTCAAAGAGGAAAGAATAATTAGAATATCCATGAAGCGGGATTCTATTTATACTCTATTGCTACCAGCCATTTGTTACTTTAAGACCTATGCCTTCATCACAGTCTCTGAGCCCCTGCTCTGAACTGCAAAATTCACACACATGTATCTGCAGAATTCAAAACTCATTTCATCTGCTCAGGTTCCCAAAGAGTACTTTTAAAACAATTAAAATAGTAAATGCAGGAATAACACTAATAACAAATACGGTCAGCACCCATTATGTGCCACCAGGCCCTATTTTAAGTGTTTTACATATCCTAACTTTTTAATCTTCGCAACCATCCCAGGAGGCCGGTTTTACTGTATTCATTTTATAGATGAGGGAACAGAGGCAGAGATGGTAAGGAACTTATAACATACAACAAGGTCACATGGCAAGTGACAGAGCTGGAGTTCAAACCTTGGAATTCTGGCTCTAAAGTCCCTGCTTTTACCATTACTGGTATTATTAGTTTATTTATTTATTACTTAGAGACTGGGTCTCACTCTGTGACCCAGACTGGAGTGCAGTGGTGCAATCACAGCTCACTGCAGCGTTGAACTCCTGGGCTCAAGCGATTCTCCCACCTCAGCCTCCCAAGTAGCTGGGACCACAGATGTGCATTATCATGCCCAGCTAATTAAAAAAAAAGTTTTTTTTAATGGTGGGGTCTCACTGTGTTGTCCAGGCAAAGCCCCTGTTTTTGACCAGCCTGCAATATTATGTAAAACAAAAAATCTTACTAAAAACAAATAAATTATCAGTATTCATCATGGACAGTAAAGATTTTTTTTTCTCCTATGTGCTGAGGGCAACAGAAGAGGAATTAGACCCATGTGAAGTATTTAAAAATAAGAAAGACAAGAGAATAGTGCTTGAGGTTCTGCCTCATGGCTTGTCTCATGTAAATATTTTTTTCTAAGTGTCTAAAACGTGCTTTTGCATCAGCAAGGATCTAGAAAATTCTCCAAGGATAAAACCTACAGAGTTTGGGAAGAGGCCACCTTCTGCAGACCACGTACAGCCTGACTTCTTAGTGAGAACTTGCTAGTTCAGTCATGCTTTCTTTGGCCTTTAGAAATAATTTGTTCCTGGGCCAGAGTCTTGGCACCTGGTTGCAGGGTGGTGGAGAGGGCCAGACTTTTGTACCTTGATAGACCTGAGTTAATTCCTGTTTGGCCTCTCCTTAACCATGTGCCTCAAAGCAAAGTACTTAGTGGGTTTTTGCCTTCATCTTCCACATTGTAAGTAAGATCGTATCTATTTTTTTTTCCTGTGTAGTCCATTTGCCCTACTTTTAATGCTCTGATTTCTCTGTCAGTTAGAGTTCTTGAGTTGCAAGCAACAGAAACCAAGTCTGGCAAACCCAAGCAAAATGAATTCACTGGAGAAACATGGAAGCTACATCGTGAAATGGGAAACCCAAGAACGAGCTAGAGGGACGGGAATGAGAGCTGCTGGGAGCTGCAGCAAAGACTGAAAGAGACAAAGCATGCCTAGTCCATGGTGTTGTGAAAGCACTCAATAAAGGTTCATTCTTCCCCCTTCTGTCTCCAGCTCCCTTTCACCAAATTCTTCATCCATTCCAACAGACACTGTGAGCCTACTCTGTGCAAAGCACATTGAGCAGTATGAAGAATGTAAAAATGAATAACTCAGTCCCTGCCAAAAAGTCAGCCATGCCCTCACCCAGGGTATTATTTTATGTTGTTGAGAAATACCCAAATGAATCATTCATCTCTGAAATAAATGGCTAATGTCAAAACATTTACTAATGCAGACAAAGCTGACTGAAATAAATGGCTGAATAACCCATTGTTTGAAAACCTACAAGAGTAATATATATTACAATCAGATAAATCAAAATTACAAAGGATTTTCTGCTGCTTTTCAAAATGCTTGCCAGAAGTCTGTCAAATGACAGTTGGAAGGATAATAAGTTTAACAAGTGGTTGCGGGTTACCTCCAGGGAATGAAACCAGGGAGGGGGGCTGAGGCAGGGAAGGGAAGGGTTAGGGAGGGGGGCAAGGAAGAAGATCACTTTTCATTTTATACTTTAGAGTATGTGAATTTTTAAACTAAATTTGTGTCTTTATTTTATAATAATTAAATAGCTAGTTAAATAAAAATATATTCATTAGGGTACTTTTTAGTGAAATAAAAAACCAGCTTGAGCTAGCGTTGGCAGAAGAGGGGATTTAGTGGCTTAGGATGTGGACAGGGAGAAAGTGGAGGTAAACCCAGGGCCTGGACACTCTCTCTTTATCTCTCCATCTTGGTCACTCGCTATTGTCTCTGTATCATTCATCCATCACTGTTGCCATGAACTAGAACCTCTGCTAATGGCTGTTCCTGGCTTCACATCCTCATACCTTTGTGACTGGAAAAGAAAACAGTTTTTCCCTCTAGTTCCAGTTGGAAAATCCCCAGGAGAGGAACCCCGACTGACCTGGCTAAAGGCTGTTGCCTAGCTATAAACTAGGGTTGAGAGAGTGTCATTGGCTCAGCTTGGGTGAGGCAATGACTTCTCACTAATCAACGCAGCAGGGAGCAGGAACTACGTGGCTCTCATGTGATCCATACACTGGGAGGAAAACTAACTGGGTAGAGCCAATCTAGAACGGAGGGAGTTGCTAGGAGCTGGGCAGCCCTCTCAGTGCGTCTCCAGTGGTCTCTTACCTGACTTATCTGTGGACCCTGGTTCCGATATGTCTTCTGCCAAGAGTCCTGGCTTAAAGAAGACCTCAGACCCCTGGTTTAGATACTCAAGCTTGGGCAAGCCTTCTTATGAAAATGTAATAATTTGAGTGTCCAAGTCATTTCCACTGAGGCCTAAGCATTGAATTATTAATTATTCTTGCTTCTCTTTTGAGCCAAATCCCAACAGATCAAGGACAGAACTATAAGCCCCTTGATTTCTTCTCATCTTTGCATTCCCAGCACTTTGTATTTATACCATTAGTATTAACTGAGCACCTACTATGTGCCAGGTGCTATTCTAGAGGCTAGGCTTGCAGCAACAGGCAGAACATGCCTTACAGAGCATGTGTTCTAGTGGATGAGACAGCAATAAACATACACACACACACAGGCACATACACACAAAACATCTTCAGTCATTTCAGATCAAGATGTGGGCTATGAAGAGCCTTAAAGGAGGGTATGGGGACAAAGAGAATCAGTGTGGACGGAGGACATTTTAGAGATGTGGTCAAAGGTGACTTCTTTGGAAAAGTGAAGTTTGAACAGAGACCTGAGTGGAGTGCTTTCCAGAAAGACTCAACAGCGTGGACAAAGCCCTTAAGGTAAACATGAACTTGGCATGTTTGAGGAGCAGCAAGGGGGGCATCCCAGCCCGAGCGGAGGAAAAAGGGGGCAGATGGAGGGAATTGAGGAGAGAGAGTCTGCTGGCCCTATCACGCGCCACCTTCCAGGCCACAATGAAGACTTTTCATGTTATTCTAGGTGTGACGGGGCGCCTTAGAGTGTTTCAAGCAGGAGAGTGACACGATCTGGTTTATGTTTGTAAAGTGCCTGGTGGGTGGCAGGCTCTCAGTAAATATTTGTTAACAATTTAAAAAAAGAAAAAGAACTCAGATTAAAAAAATATTTTAATAGGCTCCTTGGTAGGAGAGAGCCCATGCTCTCGGTTAATAATGAAAACTGACTGACATTTGTCCAGTATTCTCTAGTTTACAAAGCTCTTTACCTTGATGATCTCATCTGACCTCTCATTTGGAGGAAGATATACGACTGTACGATATCAAGGCCCGAATGTGTCTCTACAGCTGTTAGAGAAGAGCGTGAGCTCAGGGCGCTGAAGATGCCACGGGGCTCCTTAGCGTCCTCTCCCAGACGGAGGCAGGGAGATTCTCACACTCATCTTCCCAGAGCCATCCTCAGGCTTAGTTTTGCCAGTCAGAGGCCCCGAGGAGACCAGATCAAGAGGAGATTATGTATACTCTGGAAGATTTGCTTTTTTTTCTCTTTTCTTCCACTCAAACATGAGGATTTCTTTGGTGGTTAAAAAAGAAAAATTATTTAACGTGCCCCTCAGGCCTGGGATTAAGGCCATTAGAAACCATGGCGGCAGCGAGCCCCTAAAGCAGCCCCTGATTTAAAGAGCTGGTGTCAAGGCCCTCAGTTACATCATGGGGCCACCGTCCAGAACAGGACTGGACAGCTACCACCCCCAGACTCATGGCGCCTCATGCCACAGCCTCAGAAATCACATCGTCCTCCATGTCTCTTGGCCTTTGTTAAAGTCATCTTTCCTGTGCTCTGCCCCCACCCAGATGGGGAAGGTGGAATTTCACCCATTTTTCTGGGGACGGCGAAAGAGAGAGAAGGCGGGAAGAGGGGATAGATTCCCCCGGCTCCCTCCCATTATCTAACCTCCTTTCCAAGTAAGCCAAGGTGTTACTGCCAGTTGTCCCACTGACAATCTCTGTGACCTTGGGCCGAGGCTGAGGCAGCTGTCCGGTGAAGCAATAGCAGATTTGAAACTCAAAGGTTCCTGGTTCAAAGTTATTGGCAGAAGAGTGAGGCATTTCCAGCTCAAGCCCCTTAATATGGTCCAGGGATTGAAGGCCCGGACCAGTGATTGAAGGTCCTGGTTTCAGCGGCTGGCTTTTACCATTGAAATGGCATGTCTGCCACTTTAGATAGGGCGCTTAAAATGTCCTTAGCCTCTGGGTATTTTTAAACATTTCTTTGTGCCACTTTCAAGCTACTTCTTACAAGAATCGTGAAACAGGGCCTTAGAATTTGTGGAATGAATGTAATTGTTAATGTACATGTATTTTGCCAATTATTACACATTATACATTATAATCATCGGCAAAATACATGTATGCATTCTAGACTCCACTATACAGTCATAACAGAAAGTAAATCTACATTTTTTATTGTCAATCATGTTTATTAAATTGAAAGGAAAAAAGGAGTCTCCTCTCCCCGGCAGTCTGAAAAGTGGGATGAAAATGAATTTATTCTATGTTGGAGGACTAGGTTAAAAACGTAAATAACAGATGCAATTATGCATTCTGATGCAAAATGCTCCAAGCTGACAGGGAACTTGTGGAGATCCCAGGCCACAGGCTGAAAAATCTCTAACAACTTTATTCTTATACCCTGGCCTATGGTTCAATCTTGCTTCCTTTGAGTATCTCCTGCAAATAAAAGGCCCTATTCTTCAGCTTCCCCCAGCTTTATTCGGAATGAAAACACCACTTTGTGCCCACGTTGTGTTAAAATAACAGATTTGTGTTCGTTCCTGTAGGTTTCTGATGGGAGGAGGGAGATGGTCTATCTTCACTGCGGATGGCGAGGTGCCTTTTGGAGGAGGAGGATGGAGAGAAAGGGTCTCCAACAGCGAACCTTTGTCCTGCAATGCAAATGAGCCTCTGCAAAACAGGGCGCAGACAATGCCAGCCTAGTCCTCTGCGTGAAGCGATCCATCTGCAGCTATTTTGTTAACCTGATGTTTCTTACATTCTTTCTCTCACACAAAATACTTGATGTTGACAGCTGTGAATTTTAAACAACCATTCTGTGTATGTTTTTCTAATTTTGTGTATTCAGATTGTTTCTCCATATTGGGGGGGTTGGAAGCCAAGTACTTTACATTCCTTCATTTAGAGATTTCATGCTTTTCGAAAGTCGTGGCGGTTCTGATTGCTAAACAAAGTAGAAGTGAAGTGTGCTTACCACCAGCATTGGAATGACCGGGGAGTGCAGTGGCACTTTTGAAATAAAAAAAAAAAGGTTGCACAAGATTACAAGCCAAAGCAGCTTGGAGGCAGGACTCAGGAGTGACACATCACTCAGACATGCTCTGGTGGCCCTGGGAAGCTGCGTCTGCCCTCACTTACCTGTAAAATGGGGCCGCAACAACATTCTCAAAGGCAGAAAATAAAGATCTCTTATATCCAGGTCCATCAACCCAGTTTTATTTCCCCTTTCCAGTTCTAGTTACACTGTTCTGGCAGGCAGTCTTTCTTAGGTAGCATGCAAAGGCATGGATTTGTTTTTAAGCATGAAGGAAAACAAAACATGCTGTCAGACTGAGGCCTGCGTTGATAAGACACCACAATTGGGTGCATGGTTTTAAAACCTGTTTATTTATTTATTTATACCATTGCCTCATTGATAGAAGGCAGTTCACCACCCAAACCACAAATGATAAAAACAAAAACTCTGGACAAGAAAAAAGGAAGCTGCAAATAGGGCAATTATAAGGCTCATTTTGTTTGCTACCATTGAGCTTTGAAATCTGACTCACAGCTTCCTGGCAGCAAGAGTGAAAAGGGGATGATGACTAATAACAAAGCCTCACTTCAGTGGAGTATACAGTTCTTCAAAGGAGAGAAGAATTTTCCAGATGCTACATTTTCAAATAAATTTTGACCTCAGGGCTCTTTATAAGGTGACAATGAGAACAGAAGTTCAGTGTTAACTGTGAGAGCAAACAGAGTTGCAGAATTGCCGGGGCCAAAGCAAAAAAGTGAAGCAAAGTGTGCACTCCAATTGCCTGGTGGTGGGTTCAGAGTCTTGTTCTGAGAAGGAATCAAGACCACATCTAGGCTGGGCCACAAAGAGGCTACACTACTTTAGAGATGCCTGCTGTAAGTAGAGGGCGGATGATGGACCACATGGGTGCTGAATAACTGCAATAACTTTGGCCTAAACACAGCACAAATGAGCAGGCTTCCGGTGTCCAACTTGATCCAAAGATAGAGCTCTAGGGGCCTAGTGGAGTGGATGGCAATCAGGATTCTTAGATGTCACTGAATAACACTTTTTACACTGGGACTTTGAGAGGAGCTAGAAGGCTGATTGGAGTTTCTATCAATGCTTTGAAAACAAAGTAAGCAGATGGTGGGCTTGACAGCCTGAACTGTAGAAGCCTGACTTGCAATCACACCAGATTCAGCACTGTACCACCTCCACACAGGCATGGGATGGGTACTCTTTTTTTGTAATTTGTAAAATATTTTTTCTTATAGGGTACTCTTTAGGGAATTTCCACTTCCTATATTTCATGTTTCTCTATTATTTGAACTTATAACACAAATCAGAGAAGAGTATATACATTATTTTAAATTAGTCTTCTTCCCTTTTCTTTTTTATTTTCCCTCCCTCCCTTCTTTCTTTTGCTACAAGTATGCCAACAACCTGTAAGGACTCCCTTTAGAGTGCAATAAAGCAAAAATTTGATTAATAGGAATTCATCTAACGGTTTCTTTCAGACTACCCTTGGAAAGAAACAGATACTAAGAAAGGAAGCTCAAAGTCTATGGTGGACACAGATGTTTCACAGACCCTGAAAATTCACTCCATCTTACCCAGTCTTCAGGATCTCCACTTCAACAGGACAACAGTCGACAGGGTATCACAAAGCCCTGTGATCAAGAAAACGGGTTAAGAAACAACAAAACCATTCACTTCATTACTAATCAAGGCAGGAAATATGAAGTAATACCCTAGAACAAAAATGGTTCAAAAATGAAGTGGTTGAGCCGAAGGCAGAAAGGCATCGTGGCTAGATCCACAGACACTGCCCTCTGTGCACCAAGACCTCAAATTCTCTTTCAGTTGCAAGATTCTGCTGTTCTGAGAGTGTCTAAACACGCTTTCAGAAGACTTTGTAATAAAGTGAATTTTTCAAAGCAGTTTTCTGGTGAGGCTTCCAGTAACCAAAAAATAAGATTAATTGTGCATGAACTATATCCGGGACCAGTTCGACCCATGGAATATGCAAATCTACTTAAAAGTAAGTCGGATTAACATGGGGCTCTCTGGTATTTGTTTTAGGGCATGGAAGAATGCGAAAACAGGACAGTTAGGGCCAGGGGCCAAAGAAAATGCTATATTTAGATGCGCAGGGCTTTGTTTGTCCCTGATACCAGCATAGACACAGCTAGTCGGGAACAGGGGGGCCATTCAATCAATCCACCTGACACGCTGTCGCCAGCCCGCGCGTTCCACAGGCACGGAGCTCAAAACCATCCTGAAAGAGGCTGTCGACTGAGAAGAGGTAACAGCTGCTCTGTGGCAATTAACCAGCAGTTTCTGTTGCTGAAGGAGATTATTTTGGATGGCGTAAAGAGATTCAAATAAAAATGTCAACGTGCCCATTATGGATGAAAGTTAGAAAAACTTAAGTGGCCCTGAATTAATCACTATTTGACAGGAAGGCACGTAAACGAGTACTAAAAATCCCCCACAAATCTATTTTCCTGCCTTTTTGGTGATTGTTAAGAAGCTCACTGGGGGTGGGGAGGGCATTTCTTGGCTGCAACCTTAATTCATCTTGGAGTGAAGATTTAATGACAAAGTTACAAGCCCTTAAAGTAGCATTTATTGAGGGGCTAATGAGAGTGCCTAAGAACTCTGTAAAAAAAAAAAAAAAGAAAGAAAAAAATAGCAGCCACTAACACAAGAGGCCTTTGAAAATACCGAAGAGAGGAGAGTTCATTAGTCTTTTTTTTTTTCCCCTTTCTCAACAATGAATGTTTCTGCTGCCAAACCTTCAGGAATAGGGTTGGTTTCCTTTCAAGTAATGGATGCAGACTTTGCTTGTGCATCGGAGTCCAGACACCCTCTCCAACAAGAAGCAGGAAATCTCACCGTCAAAGGGAAACTGTGCATTCCTTCCTCCCTGGCTGGGTCAGGCCCTTGCAAACAGTGGATTTATGCTGCCCTTGCCAAAAACACCGTCGATTTCCATGCCCTCCCATGGCTAGGATAACGAACGCTGCTTTCGGCTTCTGAGAGCCGCACTTATTTAAAACTCCAGCTATGCTGTAACAAAACCGGCTGCTGTCACCCCAAATCGAGCAAATGAGCCCCTGTCCTACAGCATAAAGGCTAAGAGAGTTATTGAATGTCCCCTGTGGAGAAGGCCCCATTCGCCCCTGCCCTTCCTTGGCATTCTCTCCCACCCCCCAATCTTCCCAGCCCTCTAGCCTCCACTCCTCCCGGCTAGGAGCACAGGAAGGAATCGCTGTGGCTGGTTTGTTCCAAAAGGATCAAGTTTTCTTAAGTCAGAATTTTTTTCTTTTAAAGAAAAAGCAGAAGTGGAAAGGAATGTTGTGAAGAAAATGGAAGCTGGCAAAGTGTTTTAACTTCAAATAATCTTCCGGTCAGCGCTAACGCCCAAACGTAATGCTCTTTTGCAAACATAAATATAACTGAACAGTTATAGGAAGTGGAGAAGGAAGGAGAGGGGCTGTAAACCGCCAAATGTAAAACAGGTATCATGACTTCTGGTCGCTCAAGACCGAGAGAAGCATTGCTTCTGGAGCTATTATCCCCAAGGAGTCTCAAAAATGATCCATAACATGTAATTAAACTGATGTGCAGAAAACATGTGTATTTAGAAAATGCTCTCACTGTTGTTTATGCCTGACCAAAACATTCCATTTCTCTCAGGATACAAAAGGAAGGTTTTGCAATAAAAGTGCCTCCATTTGGAGAATACATTTATTAAAATGCTATTTTCCACAGCTGCATTCATCTGAGATCTGGGAGATGATTCCTATTTGTACAATACCCTCCTGCTTGGGAAGGTTTATGCCTCATGGCATAATACCAGTGGTTTAGTAGCCAGACTGCCTAATTCTCAAAGAACTGTTTGCTTGACATCACCTGGGGAGGAACTCAGACTAATTCACCCCTCACTGGGGCACGTGTGTATTTCTGAGAACATCTCTTTAAACGCAGTCACACCCTGAAGGCTGCACATCATACATTTTCCCTCCTAAGGGTGACTGACAAAATACAGCATAGCTTAAATGGATTCTTTTCAGCTGCGTATAAATAGTCTTCAGTTTCAAGGGTGAAGCTAGATGCCAACTGTTGGCTAAAATCATACCTTGCTGTCTATAGGACTTGTGCTGTTGGGACTGGGAATTCTCAGGGTGGCTATAACAAGAATAATATTAATAGTGATTATACATAATGTTATTATCATAGTGTCTTTCACTTATGCACCAAATAATGGGGGAATACTTTGTATTCATTTTCTCAGTTAAGCCAGGCAACATCATCTCAAGATGGGTCATATTAGCTTCACTGTAATGATGAGGATTCAGGAGCTCAGAGAAGTTAATTAACGTGTCATGTTCACACAGTGAATATACAGCATTCAAACCAGGACTCGCCTAAATACAAAGCTTTCTTCAGAATCACTATACTAGCTTGTTCTTTCCACAGCTACTTGCGTCCACACACGGCTGATTTTGTAGTCACACTTTCTTCCTTATAAACTCTGGTCTGGCCACCATATAACCCTGCGCTTCACAAGGGAGGCTGTGTAGTCTAGTGATTAAGAGTGCGTGGAATGGAGTTAGGTTGCTTGGCTCTGAAACCTGACTCTGTCACTTACCAGGTGGGTGATCTAGTGTAAATTTTCCAGCCCGTGTGCTTACCTATAAAATGAGAATATTAAACATTCTTATATAATGTGGTTGTTTGTTGTAAAAATAAAATGGGGTAATGTACGTAAACGTAGCATAATTTCTGGCACACACTAATTACTCAGCGTCAGGATAGAAAGAAAGAAAAGAAAAGGAAAAAAAAAGAAGAAAGAAAGGAAGGAGAACAGAAAAGAATAAAGGGAGAAAAAAGAAAGGAAGGGAGAGAGAGAGAGAAGCAGGGAAAAAAAGAAAAGAAGAAGAAAGAAAAGAAGTAAACCAAAGGAAGGGGACATGTTCTCAGCCCCATTAAACTTCCACAGAGGGAAGCCATTACTGACAGAGGACCCTGGAATACAGAGACCACCTTGAGGCTTCAGACAAGCCTAGTGGGCAACACCCAGGGCCAGTCACACCATTTGTTGGCCCTACTTCCTTGGTGTTGGCTCTATTCAAAGGCTGACTCACCCCAGCAGGCTCCCAAGACGATGCCTACACCTTTCCAGCTTCCCATCTTCTCTGACTTGCAGGAGAAGTGAAGCCATCTTGCCCCAGCATTCTCAGCTCTGATCAGGTCACATGCTCACTTCTCAGCCAATCACCAAGGCCTGTGGAATGCCACGTGCTGATTGGCTTTCTCCCATCACATGCTTCTCCCCCCAGCTCAGGAAATAGAGTCCAGTGTACCAGAAGCCCGCAAATGGAAAACGGAGGAAGAAATCACTTCGTAGAGGGAAATGGGGGTGCAATTATCAGGAAAAGAATGAATGCAAAAATGTCAAGCTGCAGTCTACCACAAGCAAAACTTGCCTGTGGAGTGCATAACCTCTTCTTGGCATTGTTTGTGTCAGTTGAGTTGGTGTGGTTAAGAACTAGTGTTCTAAGATCTGATGGGGTGGGTTTGAGCCCTGGCTCCATTATTTACTAGCTGTGTGACCCTTGGCCAGTTAATCCACCTCTCTGCTTCAGTTTCTTCACTTGTAAATGTGCTTAATAATATTATTTTTCTCATGGTTTGCTAAGTATTATAGGTGTACATGTGAAGCACATGACATGATAACAGCACATGCTAAGCCCCACAAATTTTAGTCATTTAACATTCAACTGGTATTTGTTGAGCACCTGCTACATGCCAACTATGTGTTAAGTACTTGGAATACATTGGTGAACCAAACAGAACGATAACAACAAGATCGCTTGACTTTGTGGAGTTAACCTTCTAGTGCAGAAAGACAAATAATAAACAATAAACAAAATAAAAAAACAATAATATGATATGTTAGGTGAAAACAGTATGGGAAAAAGGTGGGAAAAAGTAGGAAAAAAAGTAGGTTAGTATAGAGGAGATTAAAGTAGTGGCAGTCGAAAAGGACAGGGTAGTCAGGGTAGGACTCATTAAACTGGTGACATTAAAGCAAAGATTTGGAGGGATCAAGTGAGTTAGAAAACAGGATATGGGGTGGGGAGACAGGGTCTTCCAAGCAGAGGGGGTAGGCGGTGCCACGTCCCAAAGTGGGAACACACCTATAGTGTCCCAGGGGCAGCAAGGGATCAGTGTGGCTGGAAGGTTAGAGGTGACATCAGCAAGATAAGACAAGGTCAGATGAGGAAACATCTGGGAGCTCCATGAAGACTTTGGATTTGACTCTGAGGGACATGGGAGGAGGGTTTACCTGACATTACTTATTTTATGTAAGGACATTGCTGTGTCAAAAATAGAATAGCTCCTGATCATGATGATGGCATATCCATTCACCTGTTAAAAAAGCAAGTGTATTGTAAAGCTTACTGTGAAATACACTCTGAGCAAATGCTACTGGTGTGCTGTTTGGTTCCTACCTGAAGGAGAAGATGCACCTGAGATGCTCCTGTGACACAGCTCCTTTTCCAACAAAGTGACAAGACAAAGAGATTTGCAGATCCTTGACATTTCAGTTGCACTTGCTATTGTAAATGACTACTTGGAAGAAGTCTTCTCCATTCAAGGAAAACTTCTGCCATGAACAGCACTGGTTTCAGGGAAAATATGGTTTTTGGAATCAACAGCCACAAGGAGAGCTTGCTGAAGATTTAAATGACTTTTGATTTTAGCCCAGTAATTCCATTTCAACGAGGTGATCTGGCAGTTTTGGCATTCAGCTTGTTTAGCATATCTTACGGCACTGAAAATTCTAAGAACTGACAGGTGGAGCCTAATAAATACGTCCCAGCAAGTGGATGAAGAGCATGTTGGTGATTCTCAGGAATGGACAGACTGCATTCTGGAGGGGCAGGGCCAGATAGAAGGTAAATTATATGACCAGTTGTTTTAGGTAATTTTATGCAATCTCTTAGAAACTTCATGCTGCCTTGGTAAGGTTTGGGCTTTCTTGGAAGAGATGAAGAGAGAAGTTTCCCTCTATTAAACACCTAGCTAGAAGTGTAGGACACAGTGACTGTAACCCTAGTTAGACTTGCAGGTAGTTCAGTGCGCTGCAGGGATGAGAGATTCCTGGAGACCATTCCAAGGAGAAAGATGCCTATTCAAGTGCTTAGTATCCCCGGTCTCTTAGAAGCCATTAAGGAATCTCACTTGCAAATTGTCTAAAACCTTTTGGGATCCATTGAAGCTTCCAGTTAGTATTCTCTCTTAAGACTAATAAATTTTCTGTTTGTTCGGGTGATGAACAATAAGAACACATGGACATAGGGAGGG